>SNQJ01S0007242.1:52117-65434 GCA_010110895.2 Picea sitchensis | reverse complement strand
GATGCTACTCATATTTGAAACTTATATCCGTAAATCATATATTTCAATTATTTTTTATATACAACCATCAACAAATTTGTTGATTGTTAATAAAAATAAAAAATTATATTTTATAGTTTAAATAGTTAATAAATTCTTTTTTTTATTAAATATACAATGTAAATTTTTTCATTATATAGATGGTAATATTCAATTTTTTAAACATCAAAAAGAAAGACAAGAATCCAAAAAACACTAAGCAAAAGAAAAGCTAAAAATGAACAAATGATGATGGCTCAAAGAAAAATGAAAAATAAACCTTATACATCCACCACACAATAACTATAATTATGAATCAATTGATACAATACCAAGCATTCAACTATAGGACAATAATTATGAATCAGTTCATATGATAACAAGCACTCAACTATAAGACAATAATTATGAATCAGTTGATATAATAACAAACATTCAACCATATGACATTTGGTATATGTCATTAATGTTAAAAACCAATAGAAACAAGCAATAAGTGTGAAGTTCATTTAACAAACTATAATATAAGCTTATTGTATCAATGTAACAACCATATATTTCTAAACATCATTAAGTTCCATAAGCAATTTATTTCATAAACTGAGACATAACTTCATAGCATAATATTGATTTTCATAACAACAACTTCAGTAACTTAGATTTATCAATGAATGATGATTTTTATGGAAGAATGAAACAAATACATAACTTAACAACTAACCTGGTTATGATGCTAATTTTTGTTGCCTTGCTGCTTTGTTGTTGCCTTCCTGCTGCTTGATGCACAGATCAACCCTGCCACAAATAAAGAATAACTGTCCAAACCTACTGTCCTCCCTGCCAACTAGGAAAACTACCTAGCTCCAGGATATCTACGGATATCCTGGCCCCCGTGCCCAAAACCTCCAGCAACTCGGTGCCTCAACTGATCAAAAGCCACCGTCAGAAACTCTCTGCTCACAACAAATCACATAGTCCTCATGATCCATCCCCCTCATCCTCTATTCGAATTCCCCCCTCACGTAAACCTTCCTCCCTCCCGTATTCCTCCTTCACCGACCCATGCAGTTACTTCCTCAACCACCATCGTGCATGTCCCTTATCCTTCCTTTAATGTTTATCTTCTTGAGATGAACAGGTTATCCCTTGTTGGATATGTAACCATATTGTTATCACTGAAATTTCGTCCGCACAGGGCGACAAGAACTCAACATTATCAACACAGAAAAACAATCATCCATGGCACAAGGATTAACTCCACAGCATATCAAAAGGGCCAAAACTATACAAAGTTGGCTAAAAAGATTAAAAAGCGCACCGCGCCCATGGGAGAAAGAGTAAGATTACAAACATTGTCAATAATCCTATGCAATCACACATGATAGGACCAACCAAAAAAACTTACTTTGATACAAATTGTAATTACCAATAAAATATAATAAAATAATGTACCATTTCGAAAACTATGACAAAGAAGTATTATATATATATATATATATATATATATATATATATACACGCGATGCTACTCATATTTGAAACTTATATCCAAAATAAATCATATTTCAATTATCAGTTTGTTTGAGCATATCAATGTCGAGCCTCATACCATACTCAATAATAGCTTTTGTGGAAAGAAAATATATAACTCAAATGGATTCAAGAACCATTACTTATGTTCTTAGCCACTAGAAATGCTTTCCCTATTCCTTACGTTTGGCCTATACACCTAGATCAAATCTTAAATCTACGTGTGTTCAAAACATTGGGTATGAATTCAAACTTAGCATATTATTATTTAAATGCGGCAACTGAGGTTATGTATATAATCATGGTGACATACATCTCAACCAATTAATGAGACACAAGAGACCAATGAGTCAATTTATTTAAAAAGGATGTATCCATATATCAAATTTGTACAGGCAATGATAAACTTAACTTAAAATAGATATATATACTTGAAAACAATTCAAGCAGAAATTGAAATCAGAAATGATAAATAACAAATAATTTCATTTAAAAAATTATGAACACTACATAAATCGATAAATTGAACAAGATAATACATATGTTTATAGACCATCCTATCTATGAATTTTCTAAATGTAGGGATTTATATATACTTACACTATTTGTTGAGATAGTTATTTTTTTCAAATGTTTTACTATTTCTATTATGAGCTCTATTATAAATGTTAACTATGTTGTGCGGCATATATTTTATTTTACATATTTTATCTTTGTTATATTCTATATTTTATTTTACATATTTTATCTTTGTTATATTCTTGAACAACATCGTTAGGAATTTTCCTTTTTGTAATTGTTCTTCCATTGATGTGAAGAAATGTTCATATGTTTCAAACATTGGAGTTGTAACATGAAATACTATGGTAGTTAGTGTCCTAGCGGAAGATATATATGCATTCAAAAGTTAAAATACTAAATATGAAAGTTGTAATGTAGATTTTTAATTTTCTATGTTTTCATCCTTTCTATACAAAGTGAATTGCATCCTGACCTTTCTTGCAAGCGTGAAAACAACTCGAATTGTTCCAATTGGATAGATAGCTGTATTTTTTGCAAGCTTTTTAATTGTTTTTTGGTATGAAGTTGTATTCCTCACAGAATATAGGAATTGTGTCTAAAATATTCAAGGTCTATGGATATAATACATCATAGTCCTAATGATCATAGTTAGTTTTTCAAAGAATTTTAAAATTTCTAATGGATAGTCCATTGCCAAGAAATATATTTTGTTCATTTTTCTGAATAAGATGTGTAGGGAAAATCAATGTAACTATCATCATGCCTTTCTCATCTGTCATTTTAGCACACAAAATTTGACGTGTTCTATTAGTTTTGTCGAGATGTGTACTTTATATGGTCATTATGTCTCCAAGAAGTACTTGTCGAGTTCTACGACTGTTCAAGTCTTCAATATATACTATATTAGAAGTTGTATATCTAGATCTATACACAAGTAATCCATAAAATAAGTAACAAAAGGAAGTTTATATGTATTTTTTCCATAATTAGACAATTTAAATGCATTCTATCAATCACATTTTTATATACATACTTTTTAAGTTGTTCATGTTCCAATGTGTTGGTTTCTTTGTTTGTACTTTCTATTGTTTCTTATGAACCGAAAATAATAATTGTATGTGACATTGACATTATAATGACATCATAGGAATATGAAAAGAAAAAAATATTTTTTAAATGTAACTGGAAGACAATTTATGTGTATTTACCTATGTATTTGTTGTTGTTGTTTTGTTTGTGATCCCTAGTTGCTCATACTTGCTTCACTTGTACATATTTTCTTAATTTAAACACTAGAACATTTACTATGCAAAAGAGAAGATGATATATTTCTTATTTATTTCATATCAATATAGATTCTTCATCTTTTCATTTTATTTTTTGTTATGGAGATATGTAAATATAGATTCTTCATCTTTTCATTTTTTTTTGTTATGGAGATATGTAGATAAACTATCAATTGAAATTATCATATAGTATATTAAACAGTGAAAAAATGTTGGCTACAAGTGCACAATGGAATCTCGTGGTACTATGCCAGGAAAGGGTGTGAATGAAGAATAATCATGAAATCATGAAGGTTGTCACATCAACAAATGTTTGTTGAAAATATTCCTATACTTGATATTTTAAAAACATAAAAAAAACAATTTACAGTGAATTGAATATGGGATGTTGCAAGGATAATGTAGGAATTGGAAAAAAATCATATTATTTATTATCATATCATATATTGAACAACACATTTAATATATATATATATAGAGAGAGAGGGGGGGTTAACATTGCAAAATATTAGATACTGAGATTATAATAGTAAGTCATGTTGTCATATACAAATATATGTTTGGAGTTTCATCTAAAGGATCATCGAGGAAATTTGATCAAATCCATATGCATTTGATAATTTAAGCCAATCTTCTCTTTCCTTATTGAAATGAAGGTTGTGGCTAGATATCATAAGACAATTAGCATGAGATACAAGTAAAATCTTAAGTTCTTGTCAAATTTTGTGACATGAAGTCCATGATCAAACAAGGGAGAACCAATTTGAGTAATTAATGCTTTTCAATTCAAATTTGCAGAAACACAAGAATAGTTCAAATTTATTTGCATCTCTACATGTTTGCATTGGGAAATTTATGGTTGTGAGGTGGAAAGATGACATAGAAGAATTGACTAGTAGACTGCATTAGAAATATAGCCTAGAAACATTATCCAACATAGTATGATATACATATAACATAGAAAACATAATACTAGAACATGACAATGTATTTACGACAATAGTACTTATAATTTGACGAGTGTGACTAAATATTCTCTACAATTATATTTTTTAAATGCATAAAAGGCATAATAAATGGGTTTTCTTATGGCCAACCTAGGCATGAATCTATTTTCAATGGTTAGCAATATAAAATCTAAAGACAAATTAATTTCGTCAAAAGCTTATGTTTCATATATCAAATGAGTGATGGTTCTTAGCATCAAATAAGGATAGTATTGAAGAAAATGAATCTTTACACAATAGTTTCAAAGGATTTATTTTATATGAAAATGATCGATGTTGTGTATCCATGGAAGCAATGTCATCTGAGGTTTAGTGCCAAAGATCTCATTCGTGTTTGAATTCTAAAGAGATTACTACTTCATAGTCAATGTGACCATTGTTTTTTTCAGTTGCTATTACATATTCGTAATATAGTTGAGAAAACACATATTATAATTTGAAGCAAGAATAATTATTTTGTAGCAAAATGTAAATAATTATATCAATTTCAAATTTCAAATTTCATTTCTATTGTAGTAAAATGGAAATAATTGCATCAATTTCAAATTACACAACATTTCTATGAGGATGAAAATAGGTTAAGTGTATAATTCCAATTAATTTACGATATATGTAATTATTTGTTGCAATCCAAAGGAGGAAAGGATTGTTTACAAAGAGGGAAATGTTATGGAATTGTAGATGGAGTTTTTTCAATGCATTTTCTTTTAGAGAAGCACTTTTGGAGTGAAGATTTGTAATCAATTTCTCCTATGTCGTAGCTACTTCCATATTAAAGGAGTTATGAAATTTTTTATCCAATAACTTGAAAATCAACTATTTTTTTGAGTTGCATTGAACATAAAATGATTTCTATACTTTTAACATATGTTGTGAAGTTGTTTCAAATAAAATATGTCTTTGATGTCAAGTTTCAGATATCAAGGAAATGGTATCAAAGAGAAAGCATAGATCATTTTCTACGTTTTTCATATGAATGATTAGGCTGTAAGTAGAATTTATTTTTCTTGTTTCAAGTTCTTCATTTTTTTTCATTTTACATTGAAAATTAGCCGTCTATAATAGCCACGATATAATATATTTGAGGCTTGTGCATTTTCATTGGCATAGAGATAGATACATATATGTATATTAATTTTGTAAAAATAAGACAATATAATGAATGTTATTGTAAACATACCTTCTAGAGCGTTCCTCCCTTTGTTGAGTTTCTTCTTCTATTTCACTTATGTCGTCTTTTTTTTCAACCAATATATATATATTTTACATTTGGAATGGACCAAATTAGATGTAAAAAACCAAAAAAATTACAATATTAATAAAGAATAAAATGAGAAGCAAAGTAGAAAAATACATATAAAATTACAAATGTGTATATGTTTTTCTTCTTCCATGATTTTTTTGTTGTATCTTCTGAGAGTGTTGACGGTTCTTTCAATACATAATATTAATCAGGAATAAAATGAGAAGTAAAGTAGAAAAATACATATAAATTATAAATGTGTATATGTTTTTCTTCTTCTTCCATGTTTTTTTGTTGTTTCTTCTGAGAGTGTTGACGGTTCTTTCAATACATTCTGCAGTGAATAAATTAATTAGCAAATGCAAATAAATTTTGGTAAAAAGAAATGGAAATTGCTCTTTTAATAATAAATTTTAGGCTATACTAACCTTTTTAAAAATAAATTTTAGGCTATACCAACCTTTTTAATTCAGATGTAGGACACAATTTTTTATTCCAGAAGAGAAATAAAAAAAAATTCAAATATGTAATAGAAATAAGGACATATGCTTTGGATCGATAAAAAAAAAAAAGAATCTTCGAATATGTAGGGAGCATATCGAAATATGCTAATATGTAATATGATTTGTATGATTTGTAGGTATGTCATAATTCAGGTACTTAAAACATTGCAACATTGTTGATCCAATATGCATCCAATATGAATGTCTTGTATTGTACATTGATTATTCTTGACCATATATTATCAATAGGAGGTCTTTGTATATGTCTTTGTATATTATCAATAGGAGGTCTTTGATTATTCGAGGAGAAAATCGAAATATGCTAATATGTAATATGATTTGTATGATGATTTGTATGATTTGTAGGTATGTCATAATTCAGGTACTTAAAACATTGTAACATTGTTGATCCAATATGCATCCAATATGAATGTCTTGTATTGTACATTGATTATTCTTGACCATATATTATCAATAGGAGGTCTTTGTATATGTCTTTGTATATTATCAATAGGAGGTCTTTGATTAATAGGAGGTCTTTGATTATTCGAGGAGAAAATCGAGATTGTGACACGACATGTAGCTTTGTAATTTGTTTGTTTTTGCATTGCTTTGTAGCATGTCAATATTAAATTCTACCAGAGTAATTATGACTTTGTTTAGATGTAAAGTGCATAATTATTTTGTGATGACATTCATTATGTTGCTCAAATTTGTATGTGGTGTGACATAGATGCTTGGTATTGCAATTTACAATTCATGAACTATTATGTTTTCTAGCACAACCTTTAGGTTTTCAAAATGCATATGTTCCAAAAATGTTATATATGCTTTTTAACCAATATCATAATTTTATGTTTAATGCAATTGAAACTTACAAATTGTTCTTTCTTTATTGATAGTGTCATACATTTTTCTTTTACTTTTAGGAACAAAATGTTAGATTTCATTGTATCATAATCATTGAGTATGTCAATAGTGTGTGCATGTACGTTGTTAGCGAATGAATTGAGATGGATGGTTATGATAGTATGGAGTGATAATCATATTCAAGATTCAATTTTGTGTCACTTTCTAGGTGGTGTTGCATTTTGATATTATTTTTTCAGTTGGCCTTCAAGTTATCATTTGTAAGAGAATTTAGCAAGTACAACAATTTTATGTTTCTTACACGAGATAAAGTTGTATTGACTAATCAATGTATTCCTATGTAGTGAGGTCAAATGAGACACCGTGTAGAGTTAAACCTTGTGATATATATATATTCTACGTGCACATGAAATTTGATTTGGAAATTGTTTTTGAATTTTCAAATGTTATTGATATTTCTTTTGATATTCAGAGTATAGGTTTCCAATCTTGGAAAATTTCTGGTGTGAATAAATATGCTAGCCTATTGTCTGGTTGTTGTATAAATTGTAGATCATAGAACTTAATCCATATTACATCGACTTTATTTGTTTTGGTACAGGCCTTCATTATTTCATCTGTGCCATTTACCAAGCCATATTGTGAATCGCAGTTGCAATCATATATTTCAACTAGCATATTTAATTTTATGACAAGTTTTGAAAACAAAATGCCTATATGTTGATGGTATGGTACATTTCCATGGTTCTCTTCCTCCTCATCAATTACATTGATTGAAATTTCATTTATATATATGAGCGATTACATATACTTTTTATGTCTTGCAACATATTTTCTTTTGTTAAATAGATAAGAAAATGTTGGGTTATTTGGTGCAAGAGGATGCAATTTCTATTTAGATATGTCAGGTCATCACTTGTTTAAATTTTTGTACACATCATGTTCAAAACTACGATAAATTTTTCATCTTTATATCACATTGTAGTACACACTTCATAACATTTTATATTATCTCTCCAAAAGTCACGTGTTATTATTTGCATGTGCATTATAGGTTGTTCAAAACTTTGAAAATCCTGAATGGATTGTTCTTGATAACGATCAACAAAAAATATTATTTCAATGTTTCCAAAGTATTTGGTTTTCATGTTTATTATTCAATTGTCAATGGAATATAAGAATCAACTTCCAATCGTAAAAGCTTCATCTATGAAAACAATATGTAGTTCTTGATAAATCTTTGACAAGGTGTATAAGATTTCTTTGTTGAGTGGAAGAAAATGGGACTTGTTGAAAGGCATTCGAAATGAAAAATGGATTTTTGTTCAACTTGTATTATATGCATCCTTACCTGTATATGCTAGTATCAATTGTATTATATGCATCATAGATTCAAATAATAATTTGGAATAACATCTTTGCTGTAAACGTTTTCCTTGTTACAACTCCACCTGTAAGGAAGAAATACAATGGTGTGTCCATGTCACTTTGATTTTTGAATGCAATGTCTTTTAAAATTAATTGTTGTTCTCTATTCAACATTCTTCTAATTCTATAATACTCTTCATTTTTTTTTAGGAAAAAATGGTGTTTTCTTACTTGAAAGCCAAGGTGAATGGATTTCTTCATATTGGATTCTTGACAAAATGGAAAGTATGTTTCCAAATCATATTATTCATATTGAAATCTATCCATATCTTATTTTCTCATAGTATCATCAATATCCATAAGTTCCAAATCATATTATTCATATTGAAATCTATCCATATCTTATTTTCTCATTGTATCATCAATATCCATAAGGATATTATCTAGTTCTCCAATTGCATTTTCTAGGTCACCCCATCTTGAATTGATATTATATGTAAATTTAGCTTCATTGGTTTGTATTGTACTTTCATAAAAACTATATGCAACTTACCATGTTATCAAGTTATCTATTCTCACTTTGTTCATATGGAACATATATCATTATTTTCTCTCTACAAAAAATTTCATAGTCAACTTGTTTGTTGTTTTTGACAAATTGTATTACATTTGTTTTTTTCCGTTTTGATATGCATGGGCCATTTTTTTGGTACTTGGATACAAATTATGCAAGGAAAATATGCTTAATAACATGTGGAAGTTTGATGTAGTAATCAATAATAGAAATAAAAGAACGACACATAGCATCTTTTAAATTCTCATTTTCTTATTTTAATAACAATGGTGGCTTAAGCATAAATGTTCGTTCATCAACTAGACATGTGTTTATAAAGATACACTCTCTTGAACTAGAATTAAGCGACAAAGAAAGTGTTATGTGTACTTCTTGTTGAGATGACGTTTTTTTGAAGATTAAGTAATGTTATGTATCATTTGAATATCATCGATGTTAATTTTTCCATGTTCGTTGCATATCCTTCGAATTGAATTTGTCATAGATTTTTGAACTTTGGTTATGTATGAAATATAATACGATGTTGCAACATAGGCATTGAGCACGTACTGTGAATCCGTATCTTCATTCCATGAATTTGGCATCCCCTTTGCAAAACGTATCTTCATTCCATGAATTTGGCATCCCCTTTGCAAAACTATTGTTCTAAATATGTGAAGGTTTTCATTTTAGGAAACTTGTTGGTTGCTTTTTTGTACATTATATTAATTGAATGTACTCATCTTCTGTTATCTCTAGTTTCATAAATAAGTATTCAAATCTTATTAAGTCATCATAATTTGTTTTCTCTAGAAATGTTAACAAACACTTTGACTTCTCATCGAATAATTTGATTTGTCAACTAAATCAATCAATTCAAGGACTCTTGTCCTTTTCATTGGGAATATGTGGAAATTGTATCTACAATGTGAATTATTTTTTTATATCTTCTTGTATGACAATGATTGTTCATTTGGAAAAGGTCTCGATTCAAATGATCTATGTCACAAGTTATGAATTTGTCCAAAACATTTTCAATTTATGAGTTATTATTCCTTCCATATATTGAAGCATCCATAAAAACCCATGTTCATGTGCACTTCCCATATTTTGGAATTATGTTACAAAGTAACAGTATGATAATTTTTCAAAGTATGTTTCTTCATGACATATCATTTTATTTAGAGAATTGATTATGTGTTCGTAGTAACGACTACATGTGACTAGGTATTTTTTTACGAGGTAATCAATTTCATCATTTTGTAATGTTTCATTGTGTTTCCTTTTTTTTCTATTCCTACACAAGTTAGCTAATGTTGTCACTGATGCATTCTATTGATGCTCTGCATTTGTAAATGTCATGAATAAAGTTGGAGGCCCCAACTCCCGTATCATTGCAAATATGTTTTTCTTCATTTTTTGTGTGTAATTAGGATCAATCTGAATATTCTTGAAGTCTATGTATCCATATCATATTTCATTATTTTTTCCAAGTTTTCTTTGTACCTAACATCTCTTGCCAATATTTTTCTTCCTCTTAATTGTCTTTTTCTTATTCGTATCCATATGCAAGACAATACTTTGTCAATTATTATTCGCACTATCTTGAAAGACAAACTCGTTGTGTGATATGAAAAACCACCACTTTCATGTAACAATTCTCATTATACTAATTTTTTGTAGCTTAATCTCTTTGTAATGTCATCATCACGTGGATTTCCATAAATCAATGTTGGGAAGTTCATTTCTTCTTCATATCTATACTTGAAAATATCAGTTGGGTGTTTCCCTTAAACTGCTGCAAGTTCAATGATCTTGTCTTGCAAATTGTGTATGCATTGTGATTCTATGAATACATGTATTAGTGTTTATGTATGTCTTTCAATTTTTGATTCACTATCTATATCACTGTCACAATTAATATTTTCATTTTTCAAGGAGATATCATTCTCTTCTTCTAGAACATCATTCCATTTTTTATTAATGCAAATGTTTTCAACCTTATTCAAAGTTTTGGAACACGGTTCTTTAAATGATATCATGGCAATGTTTTTCTATCCATTCTTGTATTGCAATTTTGTTTTTAATCCAACTACAATTGTTATTGTTTCATTCATGGAATGTGGCAATGATTTTTGCACAATATACATATGAACTAGTGCATTGATAATTGATACACTCAATCCCATTTGGGATCATTTATAGCCCCATTTTCTAATTCATGCAAATGAAATTCTCAATTATATAAGTCTCTCTTCAAGTTTTGAGAGTGTGCTTGTAACTGGTAACAACATGCTACATATTATTTGGTCAAGTGTTGCAAACCTTGGCAATTTCCCATTTTAAAGTTTTGTTTTGCAAGGAGGACATATATTTTTACTGGAAAATGTTCTATGATTTGATGTTGAGATTAGATACTCTTTCTCCAAGTCATGGGTAAGAGACCTAATGTTCTTTGAAAAATATAATTCTTCCCAAATTTCACATTTGTTCCTAGGTGTGTCTTGAATTTGTTCCATATAAATCTACTTTGTATATTTCTTTTCTACATGGACATATTTAGTATTCAAACATTTTTTTTTTTGTTTACATTGCTAGATAGTGGTTTTTTCAATCCATTGTATGCCATTTTTGTAACTTCACCAGGAAATGTTTTTTCATTGGCATGCATATTTGTTTGATGTTCAGTGGAAAATATGCATATATATTTTTATGTTCAATGGACAATATGCCAATGAATCTATTTTTTGCTTGCACTACTTTTTTAATTTGTGATAAGTGATATTATGCTTTTTTGTTGGACCTATTTTGGCTTGATGGAAAGGAATTTCAAAGGTAGTATCACTATTTGTCAATGTCAATATTTTCTTACAATTGACATGATGTGTATGTTCATATTCTTCTAGTACATGTTCAGGAAGTAATATATCATTGCTTCTAGTCTTTTCATTTGTCATTCCATTAAGCATGCGATAATCAATTATATATTGTTTGTTCATTCGTACTACAAGCTAATCACGGTTGTCAATGAAAGTATGCTTGTATTGTCCTTTCAATAATGGTTCATAGTGGATGTGTGATGGATTTGTTTCAAATGACATCACATGAAATGTTTTATCAAAATTTGAATTGGCAGAATAGAAGTTGACAATGCTATTACTAAGGGAAGACCACACTTGGATATTTATTTTGAAGCAAAATTTTCCACCTTCTATCTTTCCTTTTTCATGGGGAATTTCCATATTGATGAGATATCCTTACCAATGCATAGTTATTTTCATATTATGTATGGTATCAACAATTAGGTATTATTGTAGGAAATGGAATGCATTTTGATCACCATCCATAATTGCATTGCAGAAAGATTGGGCAGCATAAAGTGTTAAAGAATCTACATCAAACTCTATTTCTATGAAATAGCAAGTTGTACTAAAAATATTGTCTCTACAATTAGATGTATTAGTTGTTTCTCTCTTCAATCCATGGGAATTCACATCATGCATAATACATTTCCAATGGTATTCAATATCTTTTCACATTAGAGAAAAGTAAATATTAGATGATTTGGAATTACAACTAGACATTTTTTTTATAAATTAATGGTTCATAATGACCATTAATAGGTTTTGCACCATGAAACAAGATGAAATATGGATTTATATTTGTTGAATCTCCCCATATTCCTCTCTCAATTGAATTCATATTTGTAGATGCATACAATCACATTGTAGAAATATATGTCTCAACGCCACTAATCCCATTCAATTGGTACAAAAAATCAAATGCAAGTTCATATTGATATGATTTCAATGCCTCTACATTTCCTTTGTCTAGACAAAATAAGAAATGGTTTATTAATCCATTTCACAATTCAATAGATGAATAACGAAAGTGAAATAGGACTTGAAATGAATCAAACAAACAATCTCATGAAGTATATGAAAATACCATTTCTATTCAATACATGGTCTATATTATCATGTAGAGTGCATTGTTCTTTCATCTAGTATATTTTGATAGCTATTCTCTTTGTCATTTTTAAAATTTATTTTATTCAAAATGTTCCTAGATTATGTTTATTGCATTCCCTAATTGAGAATTCAAAAGAACAACATAATTTCAAAAGTACATACTTTTTTTTATTTTTATGTCTCCCTCAATTTTGAATCTTCTCTCTTACTATGTCCTATTTTAAAAAGAATAAAGCAACTATTTGCGAGGCTCATTTAGTACATACAATGAGCTAAACGATACTAAATTGCATTCATTGAAATCATAATTGTATAATAGGACAATCAGATCTGAAGACAACATATTTATCTCTTATCGAATTTTCAATCCTTCATATTGCAAAAAATATACATAATTTCCATTGCAAAATATTTATCATGGAGAAATGTATAGTGTTGAAATCAAA
>SNQJ01S0007242.1:22362-52067 GCA_010110895.2 Picea sitchensis | reverse complement strand
ATATCATCGATGTTAATTTTTCCATGTTCGTTGCATATCCTTCGAATTGAATTTGTCATAGATTTTTGAACTTTGGTTATGTATGAAATATAATAAGATGTTGCAACATAGGCATTGAGCACGTACTGTGAATATGTATCTTCATTCTATGAATTTGGCATCCCCTTTGCAAAACTATTGTTCTAAATATGTGAAGGTTTTTATTTTAGGAAACTTGTTGGTTTCTTTTTTGTACATTATATTAATTGAATGCACTCATTTTTTGTTATCTCTAGTTTCATAAATAAGTATTCAAATCTTATTAAGTAATCATAATTTGTTTTCTCTAGAAATGTTAACAAACACTTTGATTTCTCATCGAATAATTTGATTTGTCAATTAAATCAATCAATTTAAGCCTTTCCTGATCGAAGCTTTCTGAGCCATGACCAAACTTATTTATCATAAGGTCCTTTCTCCTCTCCTTCTCAAGACCTTGAGCCATTCCAAACCTTATTTCTCATCAGGTCCTTGATGCTTAGGTCGTCATTTCCTTTGATGTTTAGGTGAGGTAAGTTTCATAAATAAGTATTCAAATCTTATTAAGTAATCATAATTTGTTTTCTCTAGAAATGTTAACAAACACTTTGACTTCAAGGACTCTGGGAACATGTGGAAATTGTATCTACAATGTGAATTATTTTCTTATATATTCTTGTATGACAATGATTGTTCATTTGGGAAATGTCTCGATTCAAATGATCTATGTCACAAGTTATGAATTTGTCCAAAACATTTTCAATTTATGAGTTATTATTCCTTCCATATATTGGAGCATATTCTATCCATAAAAACTCATGTTCATGTGCACTTTCCATATTTTGGAATTATGTTACAAAGTAATAGTATGATAATTGTTCAAAGTATGTTTCTTCATGACATATCATTTTATTTAGAGAATTGATTATGTGTTCGTAGTAACGACTACATGTGACTAGGTATTTTCTTACGAGGTAATCAATTTCATCATTTTGTAATGTTTCATTGTGCTTCCTTTTTTTTCTATTCCTACACAAGTTAGTTAATGTTGTCACTGATGCATTCCATTGATGATGCATTCCATTGATGCTCTGCATTTGTAAATGTCATGAATAAAGTTGGAGGCCCCAACTCCCATATCATTGCAAATATGTTTTTCTTCATTTTTTGTGTGCAATTAGGATCAATTTGAATGTTATTGAAGTCTATCTATCCATATCATATTTCATTATTTTTTCCAAGTTTTCTTTGTACCTAACATCTCTTGCCAATATTTTTCTTCCTCTGAATTGTCTTTTTCTTATTTGTATCCATATGCAAGACAATACTTTGTCAATTATTATTCGCACTATCTTGAAAGACAAACTCTTTGTGTGATATGAAAAACCACCACTTTCATGTAACAATTCTCATTATACTAATTTTTTGTAGCTTAATCTCTTTGTAATGTCATCATCACGTGGATTTCCATAAATCAATGTTGGGAAGTTCATTTCTTCTTCATATCTATACTTGAAAATATCAGTTGGGTGTTTCCCTTAAACTGCTGCAAGTTCAATGATCTTGTCTTGCAAATTGTGTATGCATTGTGATTCTATGAATACATGTATTAGTGTTTATGTATGTCTTTCAATTTTTGATTCACTATCTATATCACTGTCACAATTAATATTTTCATTTTTCAAGGAGATATCATTCTCTTCTTCTAGAACATCATTCCATTTTTTATTAATGCAAATGTTTTCAACCTTATTCAAAGTTTTGGAACACGGTTCTTTAAATGATATCATGGCAATGTTTTTCTATCCATTCTTGTATTGCAATTTTGTTTTTAATCCAACTACAATTGTTATTGTTTCATTCATGGAATGTGGCAATGATTTTTGCACAATATACATATGAACTAGTGCATTGATAATTGATACACTCAATCCCATTTGGGATCATTTATAGCCCCATTTTCTAATTCATGCAAATGAAATTCTCAATTATATAAGTCTCTCTTCAAGTTTTGAGAGTGTGCTTGTAACTGGTAACAACATGCTACATATTATTTGGTCAAGTGTTGCAAACCTTGGCAATTTCCCATTTTAAAGTTTTGTTTTGCAAGGAGGACATATATTTTTACTGGAAAATGTTCTATGATTTGATGTTGAGATTAGATACTCTTTCTCCAAGTCATGGGTAAGAGACCTAATGTTCTTTGAAAAATATAATTCTTCCCAAATTTCACATTTGTTCCTAGGTGTGTCTTGAATTTGTTCCATATAAATCTACTTTGTATATTTCTTTTCTACATGGACATATTTAGTATTCAAACATTTTTTTTTTTGTTTACATTGCTAGATAGTGGTTTTTTCAATCCATTGTATGCCATTTTTGTAACTTCACCAGGAAATGTTTTTTCATTGGCATGCATATTTGTTTGATGTTCAGTGGAAAATATGCATATATATTTTTATGTTCAATGGACAATATGCCAATGAATCTATTTTTTGCTTGCACTACTTTTTTAATTTGTGATAAGTGATATTATGCTTTTTTGTTGGACCTATTTTGGCTTGATGGAAAGGAATTTCAAAGGTAGTATCACTATTTGTCAATGTCAATATTTTCTTACAATTGACATGATGTGTATGTTCATATTCTTCTAGTACATGTTCAGGAAGTAATATATCATTGCTTCTAGTCTTTTCATTTGTCATTCCATTAAGCATGCGATAATCAATTATATATTGTTTGTTCATTCGTACTACAAGCTAATCACGGTTGTCAATGAAAGTATGCTTGTATTGTCCTTTCAATAATGGTTCATAGTGGATGTGTGATGGATTTGTTTCAAATGACATCACATGAAATGTTTTATCAAAATTTGAATTGGCAGAATAGAAGTTGACAATGCTATTACTAAGGGAAGACCACACTTGGATATTTATTTTGAAGCAAAATTTTCCACCTTCTATCTTTCCTTTTTCATGGGGAATTTCCATATTGATGAGATATCCTTACCAATGCATAGTTATTTTCATATTATGTATGGTATCAACAATTAGGTATTATTGTAGGAAATGGAATGCATTTTGATCACCATCCATAATTGCATTGCAGAAAGATTGGGCAGCATAAAGTGTTAAAGAATCTACATCAAACTCTATTTCTATGAAATAGCAAGTTGTACTAAAAATATTGTCTCTACAATTAGATGTATTAGTTGTTTCTCTCTTCAATCCATGGGAATTCACATCATGCATAATACATTTCCAATGGTATTCAATATCTTTTCACATTAGAGAAAAGTAAATATTAGATGATTTGGAATTACAACTAGACATTTTTTTTATAAATTAATGGTTCATAATGACCATTAATAGGTTTTGCACCATGAAACAAGATGAAATATGGATTTATATTTGTTGAATCTCCCCATATTCCTCTCTCAATTGAATTCATATTTGTAGATGCATACAATCACATTGTAGAAATATATGTCTCAACGCCACTAATCCCATTCAATTGGTACAAAAAATCAAATGCAAGTTCATATTGATATGATTTCAATGCCTCTACATTTCCTTTGTCTAGACAAAATAAGAAATGGTTTATTAATCCATTTCACAATTCAATAGATGAATAACGAAAGTGAAATAGGACTTGAAATGAATCAAACAAACAATCTCATGAAGTATATGAAAATACCATTTCTATTCAATACATGGTCTATATTATCATGTAGAGTGCATTGTTCTTTCATCTAGTATATTTTGATAGCTATTCTCTTTGTCATTTTTAAAATTTATTTTATTCAAAATGTTCCTAGATTATGTTTATTGCATTCCCTAATTGAGAATTCAAAAGAACAACATAATTTCAAAAGTACATACTTTTTTTTATTTTTATGTCTCCCTCAATTTTGAATCTTCTCTCTTACTATGTCCTATTTTAAAAAGAATAAAGCAACTATTTGCGAGGCTCATTTAGTACATACAATGAGCTAAACGATACTAAATTGCATTCATTGAAATCATAATTGTATAATAGGACAATCAGATCTGAAGACAACATATTTATCTCTTATCGAATTTTCAATCCTTCATATTGCAAAAAATATACATAATTTCCATTGCAAAATATTTATCATGGAGAAATGTATAGTGTTGAAATCAAATAGAAAGAGTAAGATTACAAACATTGTCAATAATCCTATGCAATCACACATGATAGGACCAACGAAAAAAAACTTACTTTGATACAAATTGTAATTACCAATAAAATATAATAAAATAATGTAGCATTTCGAAAACTATGACAAAGTATTACACACACGATGCTACTCATATTTGAAACTTATATCCGTAAATTATATATTTCAATTATTTTTTATATACAACCCTCAACAAATTTGTTGATTGTTAATATAAATAAAAAATTATATTTTATAGTTTAAAGAGTTAATAAATTCTTTCTTTTATTAAATATAAAATGTAAATTTTTTCATTATATAGATGGTAATATTCAATTTTTTAAACATCAAAAAGAAAGACAAAAATCCAAAAACCACTAAGCAAAAGAAAAGCTATAAATGAACAAATGATTATGTCTCAAATAAAAATGAAAAATAAACCTTATACATCCACCACACAATAACTATAATTATGAATCAATTGATACAATAACAAGCATTCAACTATATTACAAGCATTCAACTATATTGGACAATAATTATGAATCAGTTGATATAATAACAAGCATTCAACTATAAGACAAGAATTATGAATCAGTTGATATAATAAGAAACATTCAACCATATGACATTTGGTATATGTCATTAATGTTAAAACCAAATAGAAACAAGAAATAAGTGTGAAGTTCATTTAACAAACTATAATATAAGCTTATCGTATCAATCCATGTCACTTGGTCTCTTGGTCTGACTATAATATCATATAATATCAACGAGAAAGAGGGAAACAAGTATTGGAAAAGACATATAATATTATTTGTGGAAGTGAGTAATATTACAACTAGTAAGATTTGAATATAACATGATGCTAGTAAGATCATCTGAATATAACAACATGCCTATAAGTTTGAAGTAATAATTTCCTTTCTTTCCAAATGTGTAGAATTGTGTTATCCATACCTATAACATATGTGATATTATGTGAATATGTGATATTATAGGAAAGGAATAAATTTTCATGGGGTATCAACTTGTTGTTCAATATTTTGTCATTTTTCTTCATAAATGCAGTTTTTAAATTGTAAAAAATAAAGTCAATATATTGTAGGTATTGGGGAATGTTTGATCTCAATGGATTTATAGGTATTGGAAATATAAAAAAGGGTATATAGTGAGAATAGGAGTTTCTTTTATTGTAAATATGTATTGAGGGGGGTCAACAAAATGAGTTTGGGAGATATTTACTAATATCTAGTGAAATTAGGGTATTCTTTAATATCTCTATGTCACATATTCACAAAGTGAATAGCACATGATAAATATCAAGTGTTTTTAAGGTCAAAGCCAATATAGAATAGCACATGATAAATATCAAGTGCTTTTTTCCACGGGAAAGTTTCTCGTTTATATTCATCAGTATATAAACATTTTACATAGCAGCCATTACATAATCCATCCCGGAGACTCAGCAGGGTTTGACCACAAGACCTCCTCCCAACACTTGGAGAACGGTACGTCTTACCGTCTGAACTGTCTCACAGAACTTTTTAAACTAATGACTTGAAAATTATATATAACCCAAATTAATATTCACTCAAATAATGTACAACATATTGAATATGAAAATAAATAGCATTCGGAGTAATTAGAAATGATGAGATACTTATCTACCTTCCTTGAATTGAATTCATATATCAATAGCTATATCGCCTCTACCAAAGTTTGCACACCTAACAGTTAATATTTCTTAGTTAATGGGAGATGACTAAGAATCATACGGTGACGGCGCTATTAAATAGTCTCATGATGTCTTGATGAAGCAATGGACGCAACCAAGCTTACCATTAAATGGACGTCTGGCACCGTGATGAAGCAATGGTCGCCACCAAGCATCATACAAGAACTGCATTAATTCCTAATGAAAAAGAAATTTGATGCATGTATAGTTCCTTGCTGATGCAATTAAATGGACTCCTCGGGTCGCCACGACGGAATTGACAACAACCTTCAATGCACGCCGCCACCACGCTAACAATGCCTAAAAGTTGTGAGAAGATAATAATTTTAATTCAAAAACAAATTCCACTGAGTTGAAAGTGGAGGGGCAATAAAATTAAAGAAAAATGTAATTCTTAATTCAAATCGATATTATTTTTTCCATATTACCATGTTTAACATTCTTCAAAACAGGAATAGTTTTAATTCAAAAATGTTGATTGATAGATGTTCAACTCAGCTACAGGGACTAATAAGTTAAAGTTGACATGTTGACTAATAAGTTAAAGTTGATATGTTGAGTTAAAACTATAATCTTAAAGTATAATGTTAAAAAATATTTTAAAGGATTAAAATTATAAAAGACTTAAAAAACATTAAAAAAATGTACGTTTAACAAATTGATATATAACTTAACTTGTCCTAAAACTATTTGTTAAAAGAAAACATGAGAGAGGTTTCAAAAATTTATGAAAAAGGAAAACAAACTAATTAAAAGAAATTTTATATCGAGGTTGCACACTGTGCCTCATCATAGTGGTGTGCTAAAGTGGTGACCTACATGTATATGAATAGCTAACGAAAACTAATCCAAATGTTGATTGGTAATTTATATCTAACAATAAATGGCCACTTGGTGTTATTTTAAATCTAAATCCTAGCCCAAGGTTGAAACAATAATAATAATAAGAATAAGAATAATAATCTATTTTTAAGGTCACGATCAAGCCAGCACACCAAATTGGTGTATGTGACCTCTTAAGAGGAAACACATGTTCTTAGTTGTGACCTCTTAATAAAAACAAACACCTTATAAACAATAAAAACAAACACCTTAATTAACTTCAAATTTGAGGAGTGAGTGATTCTTGTTAAGTGATTAACTAGTTAGGAAATAACTAATTAACTAGTTAGGAAATAAGTAAAACAAATTCTAACACATGTTTTTTTTTAATTTTCCAAAAAACAAAATCCATAAATTTTATGTCTTTATAAATTTAATGATACATTTAATAATGGTTGATTTCACTATATTTAATTAACTTATTTAAAGAATTTATTGGATTTTCTTATGCATTTACTAAGAGAGTAAATCTCTATGTCATCATTTGCTTCGAGCGACACAAACCCTCAACCTTGCATCATCTATAATTTATTTATGCCTCCTCGTGCTTGGGTGAAGGTAAAATAAAATGCCAAAGAATGAATATTTGAATGTTGCAATAATTGTTGGAAATTGTAATTACAAGTGAGTGAGATATTTACGTCTCTGTTGATCTATCTATCAGTCAGCTGAAATGTCAGTCAGACAGTTTGACAGTCTGTAAGTGCAAAGTCACACATTTACTGAAAAGTCAGTCGGCAAGCAGGAAGTTATAAATGGAGTTGATTTCTATCTTTTTGAGTTCCGATAAGTGGTTGAAGAGTCAGTCGAATTAATAACAGTATTTAATGTTGAGTCAGCTTTAGCTTTTGTAGGAAGTCTAAGTCAATGTATATATAAGTCTAAGTCTCTTAGTTAGTCGATGATGTTGGAGATAAGCAGTTGATACGTAGAGAAGAAGCAGAGAGGTAGAGACAACAAACAACAACTGAAGTATGGACAGAAGAAGTCATTACAACTTGTAACATCCCGCTCTGGCGCACTGACAAAACTTATTCTTTGAGGACACTTGCTCGCACGATGATATGCTGGAGATAAGCAACTTGATAATGTAGAGAAGAAGCAGAGAGGTAGAGACAACAAACAACAACTGAAGTATGGACAGAAGAAGTCATTACAACTTGTAACATCCTCCACCAAGACCGATAAAATCCTATTCTTCGAGGACACCAATTTGCTCGCAAGGATCCTGATCTTGGCGATGATGAACCACTCTAACCTTGATGATGATGCGCGCCGCGATTGATGATAGGATGTTTTATTATTGCTATATATAGGTTCTATTGACTCGGGCCCATTGAGTGTGTAGGGTTTCTGACCTTGAGGATGCAGAGAGATCGTAGAACCCTGACTCCGGATTGAGTCAGGAGTGGGCTATTTGAGTTGTTTCATTCACTGTGATATTGTTTTGTTTTGATGATGTACTATTGATGCTATGATATGTTGCTGATAATGATCCGACATGATGGTTGATGATGCAGTCAATTTTATAAGCCATTGCACCGACTCACATATGGAGTAAAGGCCACACACTATTCCGTGAGATTGAGGGAGAGGGGTGGACAATGTTCTACCACAAAATTCTTACTAGCACTCCCTCTCGTCGTGGCTCAAACCATAGGTTAACGACTACCTAGTTCGAAAGAGGATCCACGATGTCATGGAGGGCGTATCGCGATACCGCTTCACGATGATTCTATACGCCAGCACAAGAAGCGTAGTGCGGGGCCTTCCATTCCTTAGAGCCCTTAGTCTCCCATTAAGTTCACCATGAAAGTGCTGACCTGTGGGTTATAGAGTCTACCAATCCTCATTAAATCACCGAAAGGGTACCCTTGAGCATGGCATCCCCGAAGGCACGCCGCACAAAGAAATACAAGTCAGCAACGTGCCCTCTTGAGCACGGCATCCCCGGAAGGGCACGCTTACTAACGGAAGCAACGAGGCAAGTGGCACCCCTGGAGCACGAGTGCGTCCTCAAGGGCACGCCGCATGGATGATGATGATGAGACATAACCTAGATGACCCTAAGACCTTAACTGATAAAATTCTTAAAACGACTTCTAATTAAATTGTCACCCTGCTCAAATCAAACCTAAATTAAAACATCTCTAAGTTAAATTTGATAAGCCCTAAGAAAAGATTCTCCTACAAAATAAACCTTAGGTTTAAACTAAAACCTAGAAAAGTTAATTCAAAGTCTCTTAAAAAGTAAAGGGGTGCAATGAGGGAATTAAATTAAGAAACCGACTAAATGATAAAGAAGAAATAAAATTTATTAAAGGGAGGATAAAGCTAAGAATTTAAAATATATTGAAAAGATTAAAAACCAGATTTATCTTGGGTTCAAAATAGAAAGAACAAGAGAGAAATGAAATAATAGAATAAAAGAGAATTAAATTTAAGGAGAATTTAAGGAGAAATTTAAGGAGGATTAAGGAGTAAATTAAGGAGAAATTTAAGGAGTGATTAAGGAGTAATTTAAGGAGTAATTGAAGGAGGAATTTTGGGGAGTCGAATTTGAGTCTCTAATTATTAAAATAAATTCACCTTTGGAGAACCAGAGGCACGTGTGACACTTGGACGGAGGAGATTGCTTAGAGGGATTGCCATTAAAATTAATTAATTAATGATTTAGGAATTTAGGTCAGTCTCAAAAATTCTATAAAAAGGAGGGGAAAGGAAGGAAGAAAGGGGGACGGTTAGCCGTGAACGCTTCACAAGGCCGGATCGTGGCTTGACTGATTGCTTGTGGAGTTGGGTTTATTTCACCAAAAGTTGGAGTGGTAGCTCACCGTGAGGCGCAGCCTAGACGCCAGTCTATCTCCTCCTGCTCTTGCGGCCCCTGGTGGTTCGGGGCTATGTAGCTAAGCAAAGTACCCCTAGTGTTTGTATGGGAGGTACCGGTGAGCTCTTGGTCAACAAGCGTAACTGCACGGCTTAGAGACGCTGCATGGAGCACGGGACGACGCGAGCGCCAGACGCCTCCAACGCGCTTAAGGCAACGGTAGCGATTCTTTGATTGGTGAAGGCGAAGCATTTGGATATCGGTCAAATTCCCATCGCTAATGCGTTGATTGTTCCGGTGATTTTGGCGTTCACAAATCTTGTTTCAGTAATGTTATGGTGAGATTGATTCGACCATTTGTCTTGGAAAGGATTTTACTATGTGCATCTTTTGTTGTGGGATTTTGTGCGTTTTTTGTAACCGCCATTGGCTTTTGCCTCATATAATGTGGCTACGGTAAATCGCTCGCTACGCTTAAGGCAAACATGCAAAAATTTGGGGTGTTGACTCAAGGCGTTTTAAATGTTTAAAGGATATGTGTCTTACTAAACTATATCTGGGCGTTTGATCCGCGACCAAAGGTTAAATGTTCAATTTGTCACAAGTGTGCATGCCAAATTGTCCAAGAGATCATCATCCAGCTTTACCTTGAATTTCTTTGAAAATGGTAATTGTCCGCTTCAATGTTCTGGGAGGTTTTAAAATCGATTGGGCATTCATATCCTTTGTTGCTGCCCAATCTCGCTTTTGCCTGCTATGGGGGTGCCCTCAGAAAAATCGGGTTGGCCTCTTCGTTTGGAATTAACAGTGCCCGTAATCGTTCGCTTCGTGGAATTTTTTCAACTCGAACTTGTGTGGCCTTTCGCTGGTTTATGTAACCCGTAGGTGTGGTAGCGTTGAAATAGTCCCTGCTCCGCCCCCCTGCTAATCGGGATCAATGATTTAGCTTCAATAGTGGATCGCTCCCTCAGATGCACCAACTTCCTCTCACATCGTGATTCTTCCACTATCGGTCGAAAGCTACTTCCCATTAATTATTTCATCAATCCAATGCTTCACTTAATTTAACTTAGAATGGAATCTGGAACGAGGTGTTGAGGCCCGATGCTTATGACTGCAAGCAGCTGATGTATTGCGTGAGAGCTTGGTTATGGTCCCATGTTTTTAAGTCACTGTTATTTTACCCGTGTTCTTTACAAATCAATAAATCCCCGATACCTTCATGCACAAGTGGTCTTGCTCCTTTATAAATTTCCTCGCTGAGTTTCTTTATAATTTTCTCCGTTGCCCTTGTTGTCTCTTTTATAAATTCTCTCATGTTCACTGTGAATTCATGTTTCGGATCATATATTAGTGGTCTGGGTGTGAGGTGGTTTCACATTTCCTTTCTCGTGACTACATCTTAAACTGGGCCAGAGCTAGCGGAATCCGGTTACCTTATCCTTTTTAAATAAAATGGCAATATACAGTGCAGAGTAATAAGGGTTATGGAAGGTCGCCGTACAGAGACCTGCTGTTTCTAAATGAAGAATATGAACGAAATTGATATTGCCATCACAATAGAAACCTAAAAAGGCTGTGACATTCTGATTACAGAAGGTTGTCGTATCGCGACCTGTGGTTATTAATGACCTTATACCAAGCCATTGAAAACGCATTTGTGATTTGAAATATTAAAGTGCACAAGTAATGCTAAACTTCGATGACATGTGGATGCAGCATTCGGATTAATATCCACCTTGTTTTTAAGCTTTTCATGCGAGTCTTCTTACGAAACTGTTTATTAGAGATTAGGTGAAGATGGACTCCATTGAGTTATTTTTAACTCAAGTTAAGGACTTTAAAGTTAGGTTATCAAATTTGTATTAGGCTGTATATCCGCAGAATTTAGTATTTGATACCAAATTAGATTAGTGACACTAATCTAGAAATATAATTTTAAATTAACATATTCAAGTATTAGTATGACAATACAATTAGAACTAATATATCACAGTGATATTGATGATATAAGAATGGATGCCTTAGTTTAGTTCTTTAAATAATAAGTTTTCACTTTAGACAGCCCATTAAAAATGATAAAATTCAAGAATAGGTGGAACGACTGCAGTAATCCTGGCTGCTTATAATAGTTTTAAGAATTTAATGCTTCAGTTTCTTGCAATCTGATTTCAAGGTTATTCCAGTTATTTTAGTTTATCATGGAGGATCATCGATTATTATATTCCAAAATGGCATTTTAGAAATAGTCATAAGTCTCTTTGTTTATACGAATTTTAATTGTTTATAAGCATTACCATTTACATTATTATCCCATTGCTTTCTGCAACAATGTCCCAACATTGAATTTTAATTACATTACTTTTATACAAATCACCCAAATCTAGAATATGCTATTACTGTAACTTTATATTATTATGTCATATTATTATTGAAATATGCTGAGGTTATTTTATATATATGGATGAGGATATTTTATATATTGACATTAGGTACTGATAATTTACTTATGAGGTTAATTGTCCCTTTAAATGTTGTTAAATTAGTTGACATTTTAAACATCTTTATATTGGGCTCCCTTTTGTTTTTAATACTATTATTAAATAAGCACCTTTAATTATTGCACTTCTGCTATATCTCAATAATTTGTAATTAGGATGGTTTATGGAATATTCAATTATGATGATAATTCTATTGCTTTAGGTGGAGGAGGAAGGTTATGGCATACCAAATGTCATAGCTACTAAGTTGATAGACGGTAATTGTAAGGTATTGTTGAAATAGGAACGGTTTTTTCTTTACCCTCACAAACAAGATGGCAGATTAGAGTTGAAATGTATGACCTTTATTTATTCCAATGCTATTGTAATAAAAACAGAGATGATATGGTTATCTTATTATGATGTTAGTGTAGCCCCCGGATACTTGTGGACTTTACTTAGTGGAACGCCCCGACGAGTATCATAAACTACTCGAAGTTGGTAAATGAGGGTTGTTGGAGTCCGCTTCCTTATGTAAAACTTGCTCTGTCGGAGTCCTTCCGCCACGCACTTCCGTGGCGCGTACAATTGTTCTTCCTACTTTATGCTGTACTTGATTGCTATTTTAATTGGCTGGTTGCATCTTGCCACACCGAGTGGCGACACGAGTCAAGTGTGTGTTGATACTTCTACACGCAAGACACCTTAAACACAATACAAAAAAAAAAATTGCACCTATTACTTTAGAAATGGCTAGTCGAACGTGCGCCAGGACATATGGTATCATAAATGGCTCAATTTCGCGACTTGGGATCTACTTCACGGCTTTCGCTGACGGAGTTGATTTCTAAGGCACTAATATGGATCGAAGTTGTTTGAGGCGTAACGTAATCATGGTTGAGGACGCCAGCGGAGGCGACGACGGGTGTTAGGGAGGAGGCGCTGACTTCCAAGAGTATCCATCGAGGGTCTAACCCCAGGAAGGCGAAAGCGTGTTCCTGCAGATAGGAGTAGATCAAGGCCAAGGCATGTCGGGAGTTGATGAGGTCTTGTCACATGTCTAAGGTAATCATCACCAATTGACAAAGGTGGGAGGCTGTATGCTGGCACTACCGAGTTCTCGGGCCTGGACTGGGCTACATTTGCAGCATTCACCGGTGAACTCGAGAAGGTGAATTTCCCAAGTTCTTCGCGCCCGGATGACGCAGCCTTCAAAGCATGATTGGAGAATATGGCGCTTCGTGACTTTGCGATTATACCTCCAACAAGAAAGTCCGCATGGCGGTCTTTCAACCGGCGGGGAGCACTCTTCTATGGTGGAAGACGCCTCTACCATAGCTGAACATGGCCGTCAAAGACATGGCCGCGGAATTGTTCGAGGAATGGTTCCGGAGAGGTATCTTTCTGAGGAATTATTTGAGCTGTTCCCAATGAGTCTTTGATAGCGCCCGGTGCACGGTGCGCGGCACGCTTTATGGAGTCGCCCGTATGCCCGTGATCCACAAAATCGAGAAGCTCAAGGTCAACATGTTCGCGTTTGGCCTTAACGGCAGCCTAAGTGCATAAGGTTAGGATCCTCGATGCCTCAAACCTTGCACGCACGCTGTCCAAAAGGCCCTCAAGACGCAGCAGGGGAGGAGCTTTGGTCAAGGATGAAGGATGGAGACGGGTGATAGTAGGACTAAATCCAAGGAGTAGGCATCCTCGAGTAGTTCGCCCTTCCCCTTACAAGCATGTAAGAGTATGCCAAGGTGCAAACTTTATGATCCTTATACCAAAGCAAGGGAATAGTAGAAGGTCTAGAACACCTTCCGTGGTGGCTGAGTTTATGGACGATTTCCGTAGGAGTTGCCTGGGATGCCACCGTAAAGAGAATTGAGTTTACTATAGACTGGAAATCAGATCAACTGACATAGCGAACGCCTTTATCTACGTCGAATTCCGGAAAGGTAAGAGTTAAAAATGCAAATCAAAGATATTGACCGATGTATGCATCCCAGTGTGTCACCGTGGGTGCACCCGTCATTTTCATTAGAAATAAGGACGTATCGTGGAGGCTTTTCATTGACTATTTTTCAAATTGGAATGGCTACGAATACTCAAGAATCGTTGTCCCTACTAAGAATTGACGACCGTCTGGACAAATGATAAGTATGGTGTTCTCCAAGATCGACGGCGTATCAGGGTGGTATCACTCGGCCATTTGATCAAGGGATGACGAATTCCAAGACCGCTTTTAAGACGGTAGATTTGACATATTATGAGTTTACTGCTTTACCTTTTGGACTAACAAACGCCCTGGTACCTTCCATGAGTTTGATGAACGGGTGTTCCGCCATGAAAATTTGGACAGTTCGCTGCATAAGCATTCATTGGATGATATTTTGATCTACCTTTATTTACCTAAGGATCGCGACGAAAGCACTCTTTATGCTTTTGGTACCTTGCCAAAGGTTTTACGAGAAATCACAACATTATATGGAAGTCAGCCCAAATGCTCTTTATCAATCGAGGATTTCTCCACTTTTCACTTAGGGTATATTATCATCTCCGCCAAGGTATCACGGCCATGGATCCACCTAAGGTTGAGGCTATTATGGAATGGTCCATGCCAACGAATGTCCCTGAAGTGCATAGCTCTTCATGGGTTTAAAGGTGATACCATCGACGGTTTGTCGAGGGATTTCAAGGATAGCAACCGGATCATGGGAATTGCAAAAGAAAAAAACAAGAAGTTTGGTTTGACGCAGAAATGAGCCGAAGAATTCCGGGGAGGCTTGTTGGAGTTGTTGACGACCGCTACTGATACCAAAATCTCCCTCTATGGACGCTAATTTTGGTATGTACCAGCATCCAAGGAAGCATAGAGGTTCCGATGCAAGACTACCTATGACGTTTCATTTCGAAATCGAAGGCATGAGGGAACTACACGACGATGACTTGGAGTTATTAGCCATCGCTTATGCCTTAAAGCATGGAGACACTACTTTGTTGGACTAAAATTTGAATTAAAGACGATCATTGTGGACTACAACATTTTTACGCAAAGCGACCAACGCCATTACAAATCCAAGGCTATCTGGACCATTGCTTAGCGAGTACAATTTCTCGATTACTTACATAAAGGGAACAAAGGAACCGAAAGTGGCGTATGCTTTGAGTCGGAGGCCACGATCTTTCGCTGTTTCCCCTTCAAAACGAATTCACGTTTGAGAAGATTCTCACCCATGTACTGACGTATGATCGTACAAGAAGTCGGCGATTTTATCGGACAAACACTAAGTGATGGTAACACGAATGCTATGAGGGATTTGCACTTTGATGTTGATGGGTTATCGAGATTTAGAGGTCGGATTTACGTACCACCAAACGGAGAATTGAGGATGTTGATCCTGAAATTTGCGGCCTTATAGAGAGAAGTTTACATACCACCGGGTTACTAAGATGAAGTAATCTTAAGCCCTTGTACTTCTAGAGAGGAATGAAGGCCAACATAGTCAACTTGCATAGATGTCTCGAAAGTGTCGCTATAAAAAGATGAACATAGACAATCTCGCATGTGATTACTACAACCACATGCCATCTCGCTGGAATTGAAATGGGAAGTCATTCCGATGGACTTTATTGTTGGATTGCCAATCGACGCAATGAGACAATTCCACTGATTTTCAGTAGTAGACATTCGACAAAGAGTGTCTTCACTTTATTCCTAAGTATGCATCGCATCGACGTAACTGACATAGCCATAGTTTTCATCAACGATTTTTTGAGGTTGTATGGCATGCCTAAAAAGATTTGCGCATCCATCGAGGATCGGTGTTTATCACTGGATTTATTTGGACAAGTTTCCAAGAGGCCTTGGGAACTAACTTTAACTTCTTTAGTACCGCGATCACCCGTAGACCTAATTCCGGATGCATGCAATCCATCGCAATCCAACCCTCCTTTGGAAGACATAAGGCGCATGTACGCGATGGACCAACAAAAGCGCTGGAAAAAATTCTTGCCTCTAGTAGACTCCGCTTACAACAATACATTTCGTATAATCTAATAAGATGGTTTCTTTGAGTTTTATAATAATCGCGGTCGGACGCCTTTGAGTTGGGATCTACTAAGGAGAGGAACTCGTGGGACCGTGGCGATCGAAGAAATGAAAGAGCAGATGCAAACCATAATATTAAAGGATAAAGGAAGCGCAGATCTACATAAGAGTTATGCCGATGCACCGAAATGACCAGTGAAATTATTGAGGTCGGCGATCGAGTCTTCGCGTTAAACCGCATAAGAGTTCGGATCAAGTTTGAAAGGGAGCTAAACTCTCTCCTAGGTTCGTGGGGATTTTCGAGATTGTGGAGAAAGGCCTCGTGGCTATCGACTAGCCTTGCCTGAGACTTTGAGGCGTATGCATGATGTTTTCATGTATCCGTTTGAGACATTATATGTTAGTGATCCTACACACACGATTGACATGAGTTCCTTGCAAATATCGACGAGGAGGCCTGCGTATCGAAGCCACCAAGATTTTTGATCATCGTCGACAGCTGATTTATCATTTAACGCTAGATCGTGCCAAGGTCCAAGCGAGATAGTTAAGAGAACTGCATCAATTCGGGAGGACACATATGATATGCCAACAGCTCCTTTGTTTATAGACTTATCATAATCGCGGGTGTTCTACGCATATTGTAAGTATTAATTTATTTTCGCATTTATACTAAGAAACTTTGGGACGTTTAGAGCAAGAGGGGTGTATGTAACATACCACACCGGCGCACTGACAAACTTATTCTTGAGGACACTTGCTCGCAAGGATCAGGACTTTTCTGATACGAAACTAATTTAACCTTGATGATGATAGCCATGATTAATGACAGATGTTGATTGAAGAGACACGATACAAAGCAGTTGATCTAGCTTCATTGAGGTGGTTTCGACCTTGATGATGCAGAGGTATCGGTGGAACTCTCTTGGACTCCTGATTGAGTCAGGAGGGCTATTTGAGTTGTTCATTCACGCGATATTGTTTTGTTTTGATGAGATGTTGGCTGATGAGATGCCATTGATTATATGATACGTTGCTGACATGATCTCATATTGATGGTTGATGATGCAAAATAATGAGCAGCTTTATTTAATTCGCACTCACATATGGAGTAAAGGGCCACACACAATTTCCAGAGAAGTTGAGGGAGGGTCGATGCTGTACCGCCACACCCTACCAGCACCTCACTGGCTCGAATCAGAGGGTTAACGCATTACCTAGTTCGAGAGGATCCATCGCATGCCGAGGGCGTAATCGCGATACCAATGAAGATTCTAAGGCGCGCAATAAGCGGGGCCTTATTCCTTAGAGCCCTCCTTAGTCTCCCCAATAAGTTCACCGGCGAGTGTTGATCAGGCTATAGAGCTCCACTAATCCACAATCAGCCGAGTGGTACCCTGGAGCACGTGGTGCATCCCAAGGGCACGCCACGCAAAGTAAACACAAGAAGCGAGTGGCACTTGGAGCACGTGGTGCATCCCGGAAGGCACGCCGCTGCGAACGGAAGCAAACGAGGGCGAGTGGCACCCTTTGAGAACGAAGGTCCCAAGGGCACACCGCATGGATGATGATGATGACAACCTAGATGACCCTAAGACCTTTAACGCCTGATAAATTCTTAAAACGACTCTAATTAAACTGTCTCCCTGCTCAAATCAAAACCTAAACTAAAAACATCTCTTGCTAAATCTTGAAGCCCTACATGAAAAGATTCTATGTACAACCTTAGGGCGAACTAAAACCTCTAGGTTAATTAAAGTTGCTTTAAAAGTAAAGGTAAAGTAAATGAGGGAATTAAATCAAGTGGAACCCATGGCTTTTAAATGATAAAGAAGAAATGCACCAGTCAAAAGTCGGAGGATAAAAGCTAGGAATTTAAAAATATATTGAAAGATTAAAAACCGCATTTCCATCTTTTGGGTTCAAAAACAGAAAGAACAAGAGAACGAACAATAGAATAAAAATATAAATTCAACTAAGGAGTAACTCTAAGGAGAAATCTAAGGATGATTAAGGAGCAACCAAGGAGAAATTTAAGGAGGGATTAAGGAGCAATTTAAGGAGCACCGAAGGAGGATTTTGGGGAGTGAGGGAATCCTGGAGTCTTTAATTCACTAAAAAGAAATTCACCTTGGAGGAACCGTATGCCGTGTGACATTAATTTGACATGGAGATTGTTAGTGGGCTGTCATTACTAAAAATTAATTAATTACCGATTAAGAAATTTGAGGTCATCCCGCAAAATCTCATAAAAGGAGGGGAAAGGGAAGGAAGAAAGGGGGGATCGGCTGTTAGCGTAATGTTACGTTGTCGGTTTGTGGCTTGACGGATTGCTTCTGTGGAGTTAGTTTATCTCACCGGTTATGGTAGCTCACCGCGGAGGCTTAAAGGAGGCGAGCTGAGACGCTAGTCTATCTCTGGTTCTTGTGTGGCCCCTTTGCGGCTCGGGGGGCTAAGGGGGAAGCAGAGTACCCCTAGCGTTTGGCTGGGAGGTACCGGTGAGCTTTCCTTGGCCGCCAAGCAGAATCGGCACGGAGCGAGAGACGTGGCACGGAGCGCGGGATGCGGCACGGAGCATGGGACGCAGCACGGAGCGCGGGACATCTTCCAACGCAGGCGTAAGGCAACGATATGATTTTGATTGGTGAAGTAAGAAGCATTTGATATTCGGGAAATTTACTGTTAATGTTGATTGTTCTGGCATTTTATGTTCGACAAATTTAGTTTCAACAATGTTATGGTGAGATTGATTCGACCATTTGTCTTGGAAAGGATTTTACTATGTGCGTCCTCTGTTGTGGGATTTTGGGCGTTTTGTAACTGTCATTGGGCATTTTTGCTCTGTTATAATGGGCGTTTTGCAACTGTTTTGTTGGGCGTTTTAATGGCACTCAGGGTAAAAATTTGGGGTGTTGACCTGCGTTTTAAATGTTTAAAGGATCTGTGTCTTACTGAACTATATCTGGGCGTTTGATCTGCGATTCAAAGGTTAAATGTTCTAAATTTGTTGTCATGTGCATGCTGAAATTGTCTGCATCAGTCATCCATGCATTTTGGAATTTATTGAAATGGTAATTGTCTGCTTAATGTTCAGGGAGGTTTTAAAATCGATTGGGCATTTCGCATCCCTTATTGCTGCACAATTTCGTTTTTCCCTTATGGGGTGCCTGTAAAATCGGGTTGCATTTCGTTTCTTGAATTACTGAGTGCCTGTGTAATCGTCTGCTTCGTGAATTTTTGCAATCCTGTGAACTTGTGTGGCCCTTCGTTGGTTTATGTAACCTGTGTGGTAAAGGAATAGTCCTGTTCCGCTCCCTGTTTGCTAATCAGATCAATGATTTAGTCAATAGTGGATCGTCTCTGTATGCACCAACTCTCACACGCTGCATTCTTCCAGTTCAGTCGGTCGAGAAAGTTACTTCCCATTAATTATTTCACTGAACTAATGCTTCACGACTTAACTTAGAATGGAAATCTGGAACGAGGTGTAGAGGCCCGATGCTTATGAATGCAACCAGCTGATGTATTGCGTGAGAGCTTGGTTATGGTCCCATGTTTTTACGTCACTGTTATTTTTCAAATTCTGGTGTTCTTTTGCCAGCGAAATCAACAAATCCTGGACAGCCTTCATGCAGCGTGGTCTTGCCCTTTATAAATTTCTGTTGACCGCCTTTATAAATTTTCCTGTTGCCTTGTTAAGTCTCGCCTTTATAAATTTTTGTTGCCCGCTGTAATTCGAGTTTCGGATCGTAATAGTGGCCCTGGGTGTGAGGGTGCCCACATTGTCAGACTACATCTTAAACTACTGTTGTAGCTAGCGGTATCCGGTTACCTTACCCTTTTTAAATAAAATGGAAATATACAGCGCAGAGTCATAAGGGTTATGGAAGGTCGTCGTACAGAGACCTGTTGTTTCTAAATGAAAAATATGAACGAAATTGATATTGCCCTCACAATAGAAACCTAAAAAGGTTGTGACATTCTGTTTACGGAAGGTTGCCATATCGCGACCTGTGGTTATTTAATGACCTTATACCAAGCCATTGAAAACGCATTTGTGATTTGAAATATTAAAGTGCAGCGGCAATGCTGTTAAACCGGGCGCACAGTAGATGACAGGTGGATGCAGCATTCGGATTAATATCCACCTTGTTTTTAAGCTTTTCATGCGAGTCTGCTTACGAAATTGTTATTATAGATTAGGTGAAGATGGACTCCATTGAGTTATTTTTTTTAACTGGTTAAGGACTTTTAAAGTTAGGTTATCAGCTCCAGGTTAGGTTGTATATCTTCAATTTAGTATTTGATACGCCAAATTAGTGACACTAATCTAGAAATATAATTTTAAATTAACATATACAAGTATTAGTATGACAATACAATTAGAACTAATATATCACAGTGATATTGATGATATAAGAATGGACGCCTTAGTTTAGTTCTTTAAATATTAAGTCTTCACTTTAGATAGCCCATTAAAAACAATAAAATTCAAGAACAGGTGGAACGACTGCAGTAATCCTAACTACTTATAATAGTTTTAAGAATTTAATGCTTCAGTTTCTTGCAATCCGATTTCAAGGTTATTCCAGTTATTTTAGTTTATCATGGAGGATCATCGATTATTATATTCCCATATTTGTAGTCATAAGTCTTTGTTTATGCTGACTTTTTAATTTATGTTATTACCATTTAACATTATTATCCTATCCTTTTCAAATAATGTCCTTAAATATTGGCATTTCAATTATGGCCATTTTTATACAATGCAAATTTAATTATGCGGTTGTATTGTAAATTTTAATTATGATGTCATATTATTATTGAAATATGAGGTTATTTATATATATGAGGATATTTTATATCTTGACATTAGGGACTGATAATTTACTTATGAGGTTAATTGTCCCTTTAAATGTTGTTAAATTAGTTGACATTTTAAACATCTTTATATAGGGCTCCCTTTTGTTTTTAATATTGTTATTATATAAGCACATTTAATTATTGTACTTGCTATATCTTGTCATTTGTAATTAGGATGGTTTATGGAATATTCAATTATGATGATAATTTATTGCCTTAGGTGGAGGAGGAAGGTTATGGCATACCAATGTCAAGCAAGTATTGTTGATAGATTTGCAATTGTAAGGTATTGTTGAAATAGGAACGGTGTTTTCTTACCTGACAAACAAGATGGCAAGATTAGAGTTGAAGCGTATGACCATTATTTATTCTAATGCTATTGTAATCAGAACGGAGATGTTATGGTTATCTTATTGTGATGTTCGTGTAGTCTCTTGACATTGATAGGAATTACTTAGTGGAATGCCCCGGATTTATATGCATTAAATTACTCGGAGTTGGTAAATGAGGGTTGTTGAGTCTGGTTTTATGTGGAACTTGGGTTTCGTCGTCGGAGTCCTTCCGTCCTGCGCCTTCCGTAAGGGGCGCAATTGTTCTTCCTACTTTATGCTGTACTTGATTGTGGTCAGTTTTACTTTGTCGTGGTTGCGTCTTGTTGGCCATCGAGTGGCGACGTAGAGTCAAGTGTGTTGATACTTCTACACGTGCGCACACACCTTAAACACACACAAAAAAAAATAAAAAAAAATGCACCTGTTACTAGAATGGTTGTCGTAACGAGGCAGTTCGTGACACAACTGAAGCTCATCTCTGTCATTGTATTTTGTATTCACACACAACGTCAAATTTCTTTAACATCAAGTTTTTTGTGTATTGACAATGTTTATGTCTTATTTTTAAGCTTATGTGCTAAGCATAGAACTGTGTTATTGTGCATTCAGAAATCATTTCATTAAGTGTGTGTATTCACAATGCACATCAATCTGAGCATTATGTGTACTATGCAGTGGTCTTGAGAACTCTGTCGCGTAGCCTGTTTGGTGCGCAGTATTTCAAATTGTGTTGCACAGAGTAGACTGTGCACACTATTGATCCAATAGATCTTCCCTTGAAATTTGTATGAGAGCAGGTTCTATCAGAACAAGTTTATCAAAACAAAAACTCCGTTGAAAGTAAAATATGCCTTCTAACTCAAACCTACAACCTCCCACTTTTATAGGAAAGAATTATGAGATGTGGTCATTGACCATGAAGGATTTGTTCCAAGGTCAATATGTATGGGAAATATTCGAGAATGGATATGTGGAACCAGTAGATCATGCACCATACAATGCCCTCACACAAGATGAGAAAGATGTATTGAAAGATCAAAGAAAGAAGGATGGAAAGGCGTTTTTGTACATACATCAAGTGATTCATGAAATAATACTTCCAAGAGTTACATCAACAAATAAATCCAAGGAAGCATGGGACATATTACAAACCTCTTATCAGGGTATGGAAAAAGAAGAGACCGTAAAACTGTAGATTCTTGGAAGAGATTTTGAAACCATGTCAATGAAAGACTCACACATAGTAGATTCATTCTGCACAGATGTCATTGGATTGATAAATCAGATTAAGTCTCAGGGTGAAACCATAGAAGACATTAAATTTGTTGAGAAGGTAGTTAGCAGTCGTCCTCCTAAATTTGATACCCTTGTTCTGACTCTAGAAGAGAGAAAAGACTTGAGTCAGTTTAGTCTGGATGAACTATAATCTTCCCTCATCAATCATGAACATAGATTGAATAAATCAAGTGTGTCATTAGAGAATGCATTTTCCGCGCAAACATCTATAAGTCATGGAAGAGGAAGGGGGAGATCTAACTCTTGAGGCCGAGGAATAAGTTCTAACATAAGTGGATGCAGTAACAATCCTGGAAATACTTGTGGAAGAGTTCAAAACCCAAGTACCATCCAGTCAAGTTGTCAAAGAACTGACAAATCAAAGATTCAATGTCATTACTATAAAATGTATGGACATTATGCATTTGAGTGTAGAAAGAGATAGTGCAATCAGAACAAGCAAAGTCAATATCAGTCACACAACACAAATAACCAAACTTTCCCTATGTTTATGGTGCACGCTATAGTTGTTCCTAGCACAGTAGAAATGCCTAATATAGTGTCACCAGTTGAATGAAACGTTTCTCAAGAAATTCCATGTGACATTAGGTACTTAAATTCAGGCTGCAGTAACCACATGACAGGAAACATAGAATTGCTTTCTAGTTTGGATGATTCAATCTAAACCAAGGTTACACTTGGAACAAATATCCAAGTCACTCTCTTAGGGAAAGGCAGTATAAACATTTTAACCAAAAAAAGAGAACATAAAGTTATGTCTGATGTATATTATGTTTCTGGTCTGAAGCATAATATGATGAGTACATGGAAACTGTTATAGAAAGGATACATAATCTACATGGAAGATAACCACTGTGTGATCATGGATAAACTCCCAAGCAATTATCTTATTGCAAAAACCCAGATGACAAGTAATAGGATGTTCCCATTGACATTAAATCCATTCAAGAAGAAGAATACAAAGAAAACTATTGATAAAGGTAAAAGTGCACAGCTAGACACTACATTCACAATAGAAAATGTACACAGTTTCAATGAAGAAAATACTGCATGCAATTCTAATGAAGAAAGTATTGCGCGTAGTATCAAGAAAGGAGAAAATGGCACATCAATGAAGGCAACATTCCAATCTGAAATATAGGATGATTCATGGCTATGGAATTTCATATTTGGACATTTGAACTTTGGAGGTCTATAGTTGTTACACACAAAGGATATGGTAAAAGGCTTACCATTGACTGAAAACTAGAAAGGATATGTCAAGGCTGCATATTTGGCAAGCAACAATGAGAGTCATTTATAGTTGACAAGTCCTATAGAGAAAAAGCTCCACTGGATATAATACACTCAGACATTTGTGGACCAATGCAAACTCCATTTATAGGAGGCAATACTTATTTTCTAACATTCATTGATTATTTCTCAAGAAAGACGTGGATTTATTTCTTAAAGCATAAATCTGATACATTGGGTTGTTTTTAGTAGTTTAAATCACTCATGGAGAAACATAGTGGTTTTTACATCAAGTTTCTAAGAACGAACAGAGGCAGAAAATTCATTTCAAGGGAATTTCAAAATTTTTGTAATGTTCATGGAATCTATAGGAAATTTACCATGCGATACACATCACAACAAAATGGTGTCACAGAAAGAAAGAACAAAACCATCATGGAAATGGCGCGCAGTATGTTGACAACCAAAAATTTGTCAAATGAGTATTGGACCAAGGTAGTAGAAACTGCAGTATACATCTTGAACAGATGTCTGACAAAGAGTGTGAATAATAGAGTTCCTTAAGAATCATGGACAGGTTCAAAGCATAATGTGGTGCACTTAAATTTTTTTTGGTTGCGTCGGATACGCACATGTTCTAGATGAACTGAGAAGGAAGGTGGGAAACAAAGGACATAAATGTGTATTTGTTAGGTATTCTGAAGAAACAAAAAGATACAAGCTATATGACCCTGCCGCAAGAAAAGTCATAATCAATCGCGATGTTCAATTCATGGAGAATGAAGAATGGGATGCAAGCATAGCAAAGACAGTAAAAATTATTGACACAATGGTGCATGATGATACAGAATATGAAGTGGCTCAAACACCATGCCCAAGTTAGTGTGTAGTCCCATATACATCTGGCAATGTGAAGAAAATTACCGCACAAAATACTACAGTAAGAACAGTAGGTGTGGAGTCTACACATAGAGCACAACAAACACCAACAAGCAGTCCAAGCAGTTCTACATCTCGAGATCCAAATTTAGCAAGTTTGTTACCAGGACATCAAAGACATTTGTGTGACATCTATAATGAAGATGCAACAAATTCATTTTTTGTTTCTTCTCTATTTTCACAAATAGATGATCCATTAACCATTGAAGAAGTTGTCAAAGAGGATGTATGGGCACAAGCCATGGATGAAGAAATCAGATGCATAGAGAACAATAAAACATGGAATTATGTTGATGTACCTGAAGTAAAGGATGTTATAAATGTAAAGTGGATTTATAAAACCAAGTGATCCGGGATCTTTTCATTGAAGTGACTTATAAAGAATTGTTTTAAATGAGCATAAATTAAAGTGCACCATTGAAGAAGGAAAATCTGAATAATGAAGAGACATAAGCATCAAATCTGAAAACAAAAACTTGATAACAGATTTTGTCCCTTGTGGACTATGTTTCTGAGTCCTTCTCTTAAATGGGTAGGCCTTTTTATTAACTCAGCAAAATAATTTGGCAAAATACATAAGTATACTTGATTCTGGAATTAAGCTGCAGAATATTTGCTCATATCAGAAAACAAACAACACCATTGAATTCGTGGCATCGAATTACCCAAAAATGACTATCTCCACACCTCAATTCGACTCTGGCACTCCCAAGCCCTTGAGAAATATCATCTCAGTTTCCATCCCTGCTCCTTGCATTTAATTCTCTGTAATGTGTCTCGATTCCTGTGCCCATTCGTACCATCGTGCTCCCTCCTTTCTATGTCCGTGGAAAGACTCATTTTAAAAGGAAAAAATTGGGCGAACTACAGAACATAGTTCATTGGCCCAACGGTGGCGGATTCTGTTGTTAAGGAATTGCATGGGGGGAGGTCCCGGGGTCGATCTCGCGGGCCTCCCCTTTTGGGTTATAGTTATAACAATGCATATATATATATATATAATAAATTTTCCAAGTTTGGAGTGCATTTGGATTTGTCAGAGTTTATAGTTTGGGTCTCTAGATTTAGTGGGACTCTGCCAGATTTGGCGGGCCCACTTTTTTTTATTTTTGAAATTCAGTTTCCGGGACCTCATTGGGAATTTTCCCACTGCCACGTGGAAGCCCATGACTGGGCCACGTGGCAGCCAACCATTGGGCCACACTAACCACTTTCACAGTCACCTGCCACATCACCTGCCACATCATCCTTCCACGTCACCATACGATATTCCACGTGGATGTACGAAATGCCATGTGGCACTTTTTCATTTGTCCAAAGATTGACCCGAAAATGCCAAAAATCAGTGACACGTGGCAACCTCTAGTGTTGTTAAATCACCATGCTGACAACATGTTGATCTCAGCATGACACGTGTCACCTTATACATGTGCCACATACACTGTAAGGATGTTTATGTCATTTGTATTGATGCTGACATCAGCAGTATGGATGTTGACTCATCCCTGCTGATTGGGCTAGGTTGACCAAAACTTTGACCGCAAATATATTTCGATCTATAACTCCATTTGACGAGTCATTTACGTCGTTGGAAATCTTGCGATGCGCTCTTCATGATGATGATAATTTCACTGAGTTTTGAGGACTTTGAATTTTTTCCCTTTCTCTGTCTATTGAGGCCATTCTAAGCTTCATGAATTGTTTCTTCGAATTCTGAGATGTCCTTAGTCTTCTATGGATCCTTTTTGGATCATGCCTTCCCACTGAGATCTTTTTGGACCACCAAAAGATTTCATCAATCAACAGATAACTTAGAGAAGAGTTCCCTCACCTTGTCCTTCTCAATCCACTTTTCTTTGCTTGGATGTGTTCCCTTTAAGCCTACTTGAAGATAATCAACATCAACCTTGCGTGAATTCCTTATCCTTTTGTCCAAGATGATATCCTCCTTTAACTCATCCAAGTACTCAGGAGAAAACTCATCAACTGAAGGTATTGAAACTTCCTCACCATGATCCATGATCATGGGAGGCTAAAAAAGTTGCAAGTTATCTACATTTACAACTAAGTAGATATACATATAAGGTGGAATATCTAGAACAAAATCATTGGTACCATTTTTCTCCAAAATAGTGAAGGGTCCATAACAGATGGGCTTGAGTTTATTTCCTTCACCCTTCAATATTTCCTTATTGATGTGAAGCCATACCTGGTCTCCAACCTGGATTTGATGATCATCCCTCTGTTTGTCATGCCAAGATTTATCCTATGCTTGAATTTTCTCCAACTGTTCCCTGACTGCTTGGTGTACCTGTTGGATCTTATGGATGAACTTGTGGGCACTGTCTTGATTTCTTTCTTCATTTGAATCGGCATCTCTCCCATACATCAAGTCCAAAGGAACTTTAGGTAAATACCCAAAACATGTTTCAAAAGGTGAACACTTAGTGGAGGAATGTAAGACTTAGTTTTAAACATGTTGTACATGGGGTAGTTGTTCATCCAATAACTCGGGTTGCTTGATGAAGTACCCTTGAAGAAAAAGTACCAATGTTTGGTTAACAACCTTTATCCGTCTGTCGGTCTGTGGATGAAAAGAAGTGCTCCTCTTCAATTTGGTTTCCATCATTAACCACAATCTTGTCCAAAATCCCCCAAGGAATCGAGTATGTCGATCCGAGATAATGGATGTGAGTAACCCAAAGTGAACCCAAACATACTGAAAGAAGAGATTAACTATTTTCTCGGAAATGATCTATTTTTTGCATGGAATTAAGATACACATCTTGCTGAACCTATCCACTAAAACATACAAATAATCATGAAACCTTTTCGACATTGGTAGAACCCCTACAAAATCCATGGAGATACTTTCCCATGGACGGGATGGAACAGGTAGTGTTGGGTATAGCCCCAGTTTTCTATTAGTGGGCTTACAAGTAGAACACATCACACACCCCTTTACATATTTAGGTACAATTGATTTCATATAAGGCCAGTAGCAAAACCTCTACAGATGAGCCATAGTTTTTCCTACCCCAAAATTCCCAGACACAAGAGAAGTGTGAGATTCTCGTATTACATGGACTCGTTAACTTATAGGAATACATATCTTTCCAAGATGGTCGAGTAGTTTTCCCTACAAACAATAGTTCTCTACCTGTGCACCATGGGTTAGCTTCTCATATACTTCTTTAAAATCTTCGTCAATGGCATATTGTTCCGGATATCTATCATGAGATAACGAATAATTCTTCAAAATAATAGAAGCAACAATAGGAGGTTTAGAAAACATATGAGTTACCTTGTTACTCATACCCTTTTTGTACTTGATTACCAAATGAAATTGTTATAGGAAACTCATCTATCTGTAATGTAGAGATTGTTGTAGTTTGGTTTGTGATTGGAGATACTGTTAGGATTGATGATCTGTATATATGGTTGTTTCCTTCCCTAACAAGTAGTGCTTTCGTTTCTTTACACGTTGAACTAATGCATACAACTCTTTATCATATGTAGGATAGTTAGCAACAACTTGGTTAAAAGTTTCAGAGTGGTAACAGATAGGCTTATTATATTTCATCAATACTGCACCCATGGCGTATCCGTTGGCATCTATATCGGTCTCGAATGATTGTTGAACATTTAGCAGTGTTAATATTGGTACGGTACTGATCTTTTCCTTCAAAGTGTCGAAAGACTTTTGTTGCTTTCCTCCCCACTGAAAAGTGTTCTCCACATTAGTTAAGAAATGCAATGGAGTTTCTATAAAGGAGAAGTTTCCTCCAATACTAGACTACACCTAGGAATATTTGTATATCGGTTACATTTTTGGGCTCAGGACAATTTACAGTTACATCAATCTTGGAAGGCTCAATTTTCAATTGCCATCTTCCTATAATATGACCTAAGTACAAAAGTGCAGTCTTACCAAATGCACATTTGGAAAATTTTACATACAACTTTTCCCTTTGGAAAGTATCCAATACTTGATTTACATGCCTTACATGTTCATCTCAAGTCCCGCTAAATATAATAGTGTCATCTAAATAAATCACAAAATCCTCTAGAAAAGGCCTGAATACATCATTCATCACACGCATGAAAGTTGTCGGAGCATTACAAAGCCCAAACGACATAAATAACCACTCAAACAATCCTTGTTTGGTTTTAAAGGAAATATTCCATGCATATTGTTCTGCAGCCCTGATTTGATGGTATCCACTGTGCAAATCCAACTTAGTGAAATAAACAACATTCTTTAACTAATCAAGTAAATCATCTATACGAGGAAGAGGGTATCAATTTTTCACCATGACTTTATTTCAGTCTTGGTAATTGACAACCCATTTGCCATGTGATCCAGATTTATGTAGGAACACAATGAAATACAAAAATACACATAAACATAGAGATGCAGCGGAAATAAGACTTCATTTCATTAATAACAAATGACTGAAATATGCTTACAAACATAATGGAAATAAACTAGCTAGGGTGCTGGTACTGAGAAGAGACGTGGCTGCCACTCGCATCTGTGAGAAGATGATTACAATGAGGCTCTGAAGGCCCTTTTACAATAAATGGGAATGCCAAAATTCCTAGACATCCAAAAACCTAACCCTGGGAGTTGAAGCGCCAAAAGTCATGTGGGCCCTGTTTGGGTAAGTTGGTACATAAACTTCATGGGGTCGTAACTTTTTCATACGATCTTCATTTTAGGTGTATGATAGCCCATTGGAAATATCTATCCGAGGACTACAACATTTGCACAAAATTTCAAGATGAAATTTTGTGACCGCAACATACCCCAAAAAACGTCGTTTAGGGCCTCAAAACGGCTCCAGAAGTTCACGACCCGAAAAACTGCTAAAA
>SNQJ01S0007241.1:100668-111032 GCA_010110895.2 Picea sitchensis | reverse complement strand
CAAAACTTCAAAACACAACAGTAGCGAGTTAACATTTAAAAAGACAAGAAAACATGGACATGTAAATAGGAAAGGAACATTATTTATAAATATTTGAAACAAATATAATATTTAAAAAGAAAACAAAAACAGTGGAAGGAAAATACTAACAGAACATTATTCAATTGTGGAACATCTTGTTATATTTAGGATCATTGCATAGGAGTTACACAATACTAAAACCAATATTTTTTGTTGTTTTGTTGAATTTAGAAAAACGTTTGACACGGTTCCCATGAAAAAACTTTGGAATAGGTTGGAAGAGATTAAAGTTCCTTTCGATTTGAGGGTTGCTCCAATATGGGTATGACTGTTAATACTGACAACATTAAGGTCATGATCATTAAATACAATAAGATCACTTACGATAACTTCATATATGAAAAAAACAACTTAGAGGAAGTGACTTCAAACAAATATCTTGGAATAGATATCCACCACAAGCTCAAATGGAATTATAACATTGAGAAAAGGATTATTGGGGGATGGAAAGATTATTATGGCCTTGAAAAAAATTGTAAATCATCTGATCTTTGGATATGGGATAAGAAGAAACTCCTCTTTAAGGATCTTATTACTCATTGTATTCTATATGGATGCTAAGTATAGGGATGCATTATCTATCATGAATCCTACAAAAAGATAGAGCAAGTCCGAAAGATTTTTATAACCTATAATCTCAAAATTAAAGGAAATACATCCTATCCCATCCTCCTCTTAGAGGCAAGTCTTTCCCCCATTGAGAGCATGACTATGACTAGATACCTAACGTATAAGAACAAGTTAAGCAACATGGAAGACAAGAGGCTTCCTAAAATTGCTTCAAAATATATTTGTAACCACCTTCAAATCAAGCAAGGATGGCATAACGATGCCCAATATTGGTTAGATTATTAGGGAATCATGGAAGACACCATTTTGCAAAATAAGAATACTATTAAAAATATCATTAAATGAAAATTTAAGGAGAAAATGTAGTGTGATAAAGAGTTAGAGGAAAAAATAAAATTAAGGTATTATAAGGATGTAATCAACCCTAATTTATAAGTTCAAAAGTATATCTCTATTTTGACAAGTGTAAAGAAAAAAAACCTTTCTAAGATAAGAACAAATTCTCATGAGATCCATAGTTAAATTGCGCATTGGTCAATTCCTAATACACCCTGGGATGAAAGAGTGTGTTGTCTTTGTGACAATAAGAAGGTTGAAAATGAAAAAAAAAAATTCTTATATTGTCCATCATATACCTAGTTTAGATATCAATTTCAAAATATTTGTCACACTACCAGCCTTCCTAACCTTTTAACTTAACAAAACTATGTTAAAGTAGACGTGAGTTAAAGGGAATTTAAAATTTCAAGACGTTAACTTTATTTAAAAAGGCAAAAAGAATTTTTTGTGAAAAGTATTCTTAAAAACATGTAAATATTATTTTGTGACAAATCTGTCAAGCTGCTAAATTGAAGCTTTTAAGTGACCTGAAACACTAAATTGTCAAACCAGGGCTGGTAAACTTCGAGCTGATACACAGTATGTGAAGGCAAGTGTCTAGTCTCTATCTGAATGCTATCCTAAGAAGAAAACACACACCTATTCTGAGAAATTGAATTCTAATAACTAACTCGAAACTGAGCATTTCCTATTAAGTCATAAACAGAAAAACAGTCTTGTGCTCAAATGCTGGTGCTGCTTATTTCTATTCAAAAGTGTGGTTCCATAAGATTATTTTATTTCTGTGTCTGATCATCTACCATCATCAATTCTATTCCAGCCATGACACATAGAGTCTTTCCGAAAATGCATTCAATTTGGTTATCAAAATGAATCTAAAGCTAGCTACAGGAAAACAGAGTACTATCCTAACTACTGGTACCAGGAGCTCCTTTTGTTCTAACTATATTCTAACTATTATAAGAAGGCAACGTAACTACTATCTAACAAAGCAAAACGCATGCTAATTCTGAGTTATATTCAAATTGGAAATGAAAACCAAACAACCACATGCATATTCTAAACCCTACAAGCATCAGTCCTGCGTTTAATATTCAGCAACGTMAAARATAACAGTATGCTGGAATGGTTCAGTTGAGGAATAAATAAACACGATTCTGAAACATCCAAATCAATGTCACGCCATGAGCTGCCGATATATCATTCAGATAAACAAATGCTAATATGCTAAGACAATTAAATCTATGATCGTTAAGCTACCTCGTATGCAAGCTCTAAAGGATTAAAATGAACTAAGCCTATGACAACGTAAAACTAAATCTATTGCAAAATAAGGCAGCGACTTGCACCGGTTTGGCGGTCCCAACCAAATGTCACAAACGTTGTAAGTTGTAACCAAAGCCGACTATAACATTCTATGTGATCACTGTGTAAACCTCGTGCTTCATTAACTCAGGAAAGAAATACTCAAATCATAAGACAGTCAGGTACCATAACGCAAGAATAGTTTATATTCGAAAACATAGGTTCATAGCATAACATAATCCAACATAATCTAACTCGTTCTCAGAAGTGATCCCGGGTTTTTATCAATCCTTCTGTCTATAACAGTCGAAAATAAAGGTATGTAAAACAAACGGATCCCCGATCCGAGAATAGTTCTTGAAATCAAATTGAAACGTACTTCACAGATTCGTGACATGTAGTGTCACGAAGTGTGAACGATGAGGAATAATCGATCCAGGCTTCATGATGTCTTCGAGCACTCTGTGGCCATGACTCCAGCTGTCCTGCGAATCTTTCTATCTCTCATTCGAACCATAACGCACAAAGCTCGAGCGGCTCCATTGGTACCTCCACAGGTGCGAGTTGGTACCTGGTACCGGCATCCTGTTCCAAAAATAGAAGTGGTACCTAACCCAAACGATATTAGTTCCAATACCAATTTAAAGTATTAAAGTGCATAAAAATATCTTGAAATTCAAAGATACCTTAGGTGACCCCTTTGAATGGTAGAGAGATGTTAATTATGTCAAAATGAGGTCAAAAGGGTGGTACTGGCATATAAATGGAGGTCTATGGTATATAATATAGGCAAAGAGCATGGTCAAAACCGGGGACCAACATACCCCCACACTGAAGTTCTTGCCTGTCCTCAGGCAACAAAAATAAAAAAAACTTGGTATCCATCAAAGGGTTGCAGCAGCTGCAACCAACATCTGTAGCCTCTCCTGCTTCTTTAGATTCCTAAGTTCTTTCTTAAGGACCCTGTTGATTATAACATGCTTCCTAGCAATCCTCTGAAGTTGTCTGTACCTTTTGAAAACATACATTCTGCCCTGACCTACCAGCACTCTCTGTGGCTCGGTATTATAGCGGTTTCTTTCAGTTGAGAGGACCCACGATAATAGTGAGGAAAGTAGCGACGATCGTTCGCCAGTGATTCTAGGGGCCAGCGTAATAAAGGACTTATTCGCTGAAGCCCTTAGTCTCCCACAAGTTCACGGTAGTCTTTGACTCGATGGTTATTGGCGTCTGTCAGAGTCAGAGAATGTGGCGTCACCCAGGTACGTGGTGCATCACGAAGGCATGTCACACAAAAGAGAGGCGGCGGTACCCTTGGAGCGTGTGGTGCATCTTGAAGAACGCGTCGTATGAAAAGGAACAAATAAAGGTGGTGGCACCCTTGGAGCACCTAATTAAGTCTAAAGGGCATCTTTAGGTGATGTTAGAGGGTTGAACCTGAATGGACCTAAGACATTTAACACATTAATAAATTTTAAAACAAATCTCCTAATTTAGATCTTAAGCGAGTTCATAATCTAAGTCCTAAATTTGAAACTTTGCTATGGGTAAAATTTTTGTCTACCCTCGAGAAAACATCTCTAAAAATTTAAAATGAGGCAAAATTTAGAAATAAAACCATTTAAGTAATAATTTTTGTCTTCATAAATTTTGGGTAAAATAAGGGTAATAATTTGGTAAAATCTATGGATATAAAATATAAAGAAGATTTAATTATTTAACTTGTGTGAAAGTGTAAAGATATTAAATTATTAATAAAAGGAAAAGGGGTTAAATTTAGCATGACTGCCATTTTGGCTTTAATAAAAATGGGAAAGAAGGAATTATAAAATTGAGGAAACTAGGGAATGGAGGTAAAATAAAAAGGGAAAGGGGACTTATGTTGAAAGCGGTGTAGTAAGGAATCCGCAATTAAGAACCTTCTAAATTGAACTAAATTAGCAAATTCATTTTGGGAAAGTATTTAAAGAGCACGTAAAGGGAATCTAAGAACACCTAGGGGTAAATTTAGGGTAACTCACAAGGTGAGTGAAATGAGACAATTATTAATTTAAGAAAATAATTATTGGAGGGAAAGTGGGCTGATGGATGGGAGCTTATGCAGAAGCTAAATGGAATTAAAATAATAAAACAACGCTATCTTCTTACCTTTTAAAAGCGGCTCGACAACTTGAAGCAAAAAATGTCATTTTGCTAAATTGAAGCTTTTAAGTGACGTGAAACACTAAATTGTCAGACCATGGTTGGTAAACTTTGAGTTGATACACAGTATGTGCATGTAAGCGTCTAGTCTCTATCTGAACACTATCCTAAGAAGAAAACACACCTATAGAACTTTGAATTTTAATAACTAACTTGAAACTGAGCACTTCCTGTTAAGTCATCAACAAAAAAAGCAGTCTTGTGCTCAAATGTTTGTGCTGCTATTTCTATTCAAAAAGTGTGGTTCCACAAGATAATTTGTTCTGTCGATCATCTACCATCATCACTTCTATTATAGCCATGACACAGAGAGTCTTTCGAAAATGCATTCAATCACGGTTATCAAAATGAATCACAAAAGCTAACTCTGAGGAAAGCATTACTTTCTAACTACGGTACCGGAGCTTCCTTTTGTTCTAGCGTATTCTAACTATTCTACAGAAGGCAAGGTAACTCACGTCTAACAAAACAGCATGCTAATTCGAGGTTTATTCAAATTTGAAATGAAAACCAAACAACCACATGAATATTCTAAACCCTACAAGCATCGGTTCTGCGTTTAACACTCAACAAAGTCAAAGATAACATTATCTTTGGAATGGTTCGGTTGAGAATAAAATAAAACACGTTCTAGAATCATCCAAATCAATGTCATGCCATGAGTTGCCGATATATCATTCAGATAACAAATGCTAATATGCTAAGAAAATTAAATCTATGATTGTTAATCTACCTCGTATGCAAGCTCTAAAGTATTAAAATGACTAGAACATGTAACGGCGTAAAACTAAATCTATTGCAAAATAAAGCAACGACTTGCACCTGTTTGTGACCCAATAAGCGAGCACTTGTAGTGTGTAAAGCCGACTATAACATTCTGTCGATCCTTGTGTAAACCTGCGTGCTTCATTAACTTCGGAAAAATACTCCAAATCATAAAAAGCGATGGGGTACCATAGCATAACATTAGTTTATATTACGGCTTATAGGTTCATAGCATAACATGGTCCAACAATCTAACCCGTTCTGAAGTGATCTGCGGTTTATATCATCCTTAAATCTATAGCGATCGAAAATAAGGTATGTAAAACAAAGCGGATCCTGATCGAGAATGGATTCTTGAGAAATCAAATTGAAAGCGTACTTCGGCTTCGTGACACATAGTGTGACGAAGTGTGAAACGATGAGAATGTCGATCCGAGCTTCTTTCATGATGTCTTGACTTTCTGGCCATGAATCGGCGTCTGCCGAATCTTTCTATCTCTCATTAACGCTTGAGAGCTCAAAGCGGCTCCATTGAGTACCTCCACGGGTGCGAGTTGAAATTACACGAATGCAGAACATCTGATTCCAAAAATAAAGTGGTACTAACCTACTTGATATTAGTTCCAATACCAATTTAAACCATTAAAGTGCATAAAATAGCTTGAAATTCAAAGATACCTTAAGTGACCCCTTTGAATGGTAAGGAGAATCGTGATGTATGTCAAAATAGGGTCAAAAGGGGTGGTACTGGGTATATAAATGGAGTTCTTTGGAATATAATATAGGCAAGAAACATGATCAAAACGAGGACAACATCCCTACCACGACCTACTAGCACTCTCCTTGTAACAAGGCTGTAGGTTAACGATTGCCTAATTCGAGAGGACCCACGATGTCATGAGGAAGACTCTTGATAGTGGATTCGCGATGATTCTAAGGGGCGTGTAATAAAGCGAGGACTTATTCGCTGAAGCTAGTCTCCCACAAGTTCTGAGGCCGGAATTCGACTCGAGGTTATTGGCGATCTACAATCAAGTCAGAAGGTGAAATTAATGTCTTGCCAGAACGCGTGGTGCATCGCGAAGGAGCATGTCACGAAACAAAAGTGAGCGGTACCCTTGGAGCATGTGGTGCATCTTGAAGGGCCCATCGGCGCCAAAGGAAAACAGAAAGAGGTGATGGCACCCTTGGAGCACCTAGTCGTCTAAAGAGACGCAACTTCGTGATGATGTTAGAGGTTGAACCTAGATGGCCTAAGACATTTAACACATGGCAAATTTTAAAACAAATCTCCTAATTAAATTTCGCCCAGTTAAGAATCTAAGTCCTAGAATTTGAAACTTCTCTAGGGGTAAAATTTGTCTACCCTTGAGAAAACATCTCTAAAAGTTTAAAATGGTAAATTTAAAATAAAAAACCATTTAAACAAAATTTTGGTCTACACAAATTTTTGGGTAAAATGAAGAGGGTAATAATTTAATTAAAAGCTGTAGGATATAAATATAAAGAATTTAATTATTTAACTTGTGAAAGTGTAAAACATATTAAATTATTAATAAAGGAAAAGAGGTTAATTTAATAGCGCCGTTTTGATAATAAAGGAAAAATTATAAAATTGAGGAAACTAAGGAATGAGGAAACATAATAGGGAAAGAGGGGAACTTATGGTAAAAGCGAGGTCAACATAATAAAAAATCTGCAATTAAAAACCTTCTAAAAATGAACTAAGTGTAACTTCGACTTTTAGGGAAAGTATTTAAAAGCCGTAAGGGAATCTAAGAACACCTGGGAGTAAATTTGGGCTGTCTAGGTGGGTGAGAGCTCAAGGACAGCTGTGTTAAAGAAAATAATTATTGGAGAGAAGAGGGGGATGGACGACACTTATGCAAGCTAAGTGCATTCAAAAACTAATCAAAGCAACTATCTTCTTACCTTTTAAAAAGCTCCCCGATGGCAATGTGAAATGTCAGTTTGCTAAATTGAAACTTTTAAGTGACTGAAACACTAAATTGTCAAAGCAGAGTTGGTAAGCGGAGTTGATACAGGTATATTAGCAATTAAGCGTCTGGTATCTCTATCACGAACACTATCCTAAGAAGAAAACACGTAGAACTTTGAATTTTAATAACTAACTTGAAACTGGGCATTTCCTATTTAAGTCATCAACAAAAAAGCAGTCTTGTGCTCAAATGTTAGTACTCCTATTTCTATTCAAAAGTGTGGTTCACAAGATTATTTTATTTACGTGTCACGATGTCTACCATCATCATATATTTCGGCCATGACCTGATCTTTTCGAAAATGCATTCAAACCGGTTATCAAAATGGATCTAAAGCTAGCTCTGAGACAGTACCACAACTACTGGTAGCAAGAGCTCCTTTTGTTCTAACTGTATTCTAACTATTCTAAGAAGGCAAGGTAACTACTATCTAACAAAGAAAAAATGCATGCTAATTCTGAGTTATATTCAAATTGGAAATGAAAGCCAAACAACCACATGCATGTTCTATTTCTGAAGCATCAGTTTTGCGTTTAATATTCAACAACGTCAAAAATAACATAGCTTGGAATGATTCGAGTTGAGAATAAATAAACGATTAAAACATCAAATCAATGTCCGCCATGTGAAACATAGATATATCATTCGGATAAACAAATGCTAATATGCTAAGACAATTAAATCTATGATTGTTAATCTACCTCGTATGCAAGCTCTAAAGGATTAAAATGAACTAAGTCTATAACAGCGTAAAACTAAATCTATTGCAAAATAAAGCGTGACTTGCGGTTGAGGCCCAGCCAAGCGACACAAATACTTATAAGTGGTAACCAAGCCGACTATAACATTCTATACGATCACTGTATAAACCTCGTGCTTCATTAACTCAGGGAAAGAAATGCTCAAATCATAAGACAGTCGGGTAACATAACATAACAACAGTTTTATATTCAGAAACATAAAGGTTCCATAGCATAACATAGTCCCAACACAATCTAACCGGTTCCGGAGAGTGATCTGGGTTTATATCAATCTTACATCTATATGATCGAAAATAAAGGTATGCTAAAATAAGCGGATCCCTGATCCAGAGAATAGTTCTTGAAATCAATTAAGCGACTACTTCCTGACTTGGCTGACATAGTGTGTGATGTGATGACTGAAATGTCGATCGAGGGCTTCATGATGTCTTGAGAGCACTCATGGCCATGAATCGGCCTCTGCGAATCTTTCTATCTCTCATTAGAACCATAATGCACGAGCTCAAGCGGCTCCATTGGTACCTCCAATGGAATTTGGTACTGTTGTCTGTTCCAAAAATAATAGTGGTACCTAACCCAAACGATTTTAATTCCAATACCAATTTAAAGCATTAAAGTGCATAAAATAGCTTGAAATTCAAGATACCTTAGGTGACCTTTGAATGGTAGGAGATGTTAATCTGTCAAAATGAGGTCAAAAGAATTGATAGCAGCACATATAAGTGGAGGTCTATGGTATATAATATAGGCAAAAGAGCATGGTCAAAACGGGGACCAACACATCCCTACCACAGCCTGCTTGCCTCTCCTTGTAGCTCGGCTGGGTTAACGATTACCTAGTTGAGAGGACCCACGATCACTTAGAGGCTGCAATAGTAGTTCCGCACGATGATTCTAAGGGGCGTGTAATAGGCGAGGACTTATTCCTTTGACCCTTAGTCTCCCACAAGTTCACAGTAGTCTTTGATTCGAGAGTTGTGGCGTCTACAATCGATCAAGGTAGAGTGTGTCACCTTTGGAGCACGTGGGCGCATACTGAAAGGGCATGTCACACAAAGAAACAATAGAATTGAGCGGTACCCTTGGAGCATGTGGTGCATCAGGACACGTCGGCATAAAAGGGAAACATAATGAGGTAGTGGCACCCTTGGAGCACTAGTGCGTCCTAAAGAGACGCAGCTTCATTGATAATCATTAGAGGTTGAACCTATAAGATGGCCTAAGACATTTAACACGACTAATAAATTTTAAAACAAATCTCCTAATTAAATTTCGTCGAGTTCATAATCTAAGTCCTAAATTTGAAACTTTGCTATGGAGTAAAAATTTTGTCTACCCTTGAAAAAAACATCTCTAAAAATAAAATGGTAATAAAGTGTTAAAATAAAAAACATTTAAGTAATAATTTTGGTCTTCATAAATTTTTGGGTAAAATGAAGGAGGTAATAATTTAATTAAAATCTATGGATATAAAATGTAAAGAAGAATTTAATTAACAGCTTGTGAAAGTGTAAAGATATTAAATTATTAATAAAAGGAAGGGTTAATTTATGGCTGCCATTTGGCTCTAATAAAGGGAAAGAATTATAAGGTGGGAAACTTAGGAATGGGGGAAACGTAATTAAGGAAAGAGTTGAACTTATGGTTAAAAGCGAGGCCAACTTAGTAAAGATACAATTAAGAACCTTCTAAATTGAACTAAATTAGCAACTTCATTTTTGAGGAAAGTATTTAAAACATGTAAAGGAATCTAAGAACACCTAGGAGTAAATTTGGGAGTAACTCTAGGTGGGTGAAAGGGAAATAGTTGATAATTATTAATTTAAAAATAATTATTGGAGGAAAGTGGGGATGGATGACACTTGTGCGAAGGAAAATTTTTGGAAGATTTTATTAAAGCATACAAAATTTGAACAGATTAGGTGGAAGATTTTTATTAAAGCATAAAATTTAATTAGATTAGGGAAAGAATGGAAGTTCTAAAATTCTATAAAAGAGAGAGAAGAGAAGCAAGAGGGGATCGACTGTTAGTGTAACATTATGCTTCCGGATTAGTGACTTGACTGATTACTTGTGGGGAGTTGGGTTTTCCCATCTCGGAGAGGAGTGGTAGCTCCGCCTTGCGAGGTGAGTTGGGAGCTAGACGTACCATCTAGATAGTGTGTGGCCCCTTTGAAACTCGGGGGGCTAAGGGGGAATCAGAGTACCCCTACCGTTGGCTGAGAAGTACCGGTGAGGTCTCGACGATCGGCGAGCAGGAGTGGCATGGAGCGTGGGACGTCATTCGAAGCAGGCGATAAGGCAACAATATGCTTTGTTATTTTGTAGAGTAGAATGCATT
>SNQJ01S0007241.1:82917-97978 GCA_010110895.2 Picea sitchensis | reverse complement strand
GGTAGGACGGGCGGGTAGTCAGTCTTATTTATAGTCGATTGATTGTTGTTTAATGCATGAAGATACTTGATGTGCATCTTAGGTCATCATGTTGTGTTTGTCATTGTATGTGTGATGTTCGTCGTTGGGTGGCGATGCAGAGTCGAATGTGTTTATTACCCTTGTACACAAGCACACACACAATATAAAAAAAAAATTGCACTTGTTAAGAGATTGTTCGTCGTAACAAGGAGGTTTGTTACAAGATTTTGGATTCAAGATTTCACTTCGATCTTTCTCTTTCATTACTACATGAAACTTTGGAATTTAAAAACTCCAGTGTCACCATTACTTCCTGCACCTTTGGAATTAAAAAACTCAAACGTTTACTTCCTGTGACTGTGGAATTTTAAAATTGTTTTAGTTCAAAACTTTAATTAACATTGAAAAAAATTGAATGCACACATAGATGGATGAAAAAATTACGTATAAATATGTAGATGATTTTTAAATCATGACTGTGTATTAATTTGATAGTGTAATCAATAGATTTTGGATTCAAGATTTCACTTTTCTTTATCTTTAGTTACTTCCCGCGACTGTGGAATTTTAAAATATTTTTAGTTAAAATTTTTATTTAACATTAAAAAAAATGAATGCACATAGAGATGGCTGAAAAAATTAAATATAAATCTGTAGCTGGTTTTTTAATTATCACTTTTTAGTAAGTCGATAGTGTAAGCAACGGATTCTGGATAAAAGATTTCACTTCCCTCTTTCTCTTCTCTTACGACCTGCACCTTTGGATTTTAAAAACTCTAGCTTCAACATTACTTCATGCACCTTTGAAATTTAAAAACTCCAGCGTTTACTACCGGGGACAATGAAATTTTAAAATTGTTTTAGTTCAAAAATTTAATTAACATTAAAAAAATTGAATGCAAACAAAGATGACTAAAAAACTTACGTATAAATATGTAGTTCAGTTTTAATTCATCATTGCTTAGTAATTTGATAGTATAAGCAACAGATTCTAGATTCAGTATTTCACTTCCCTCTTTCTCTTTCGTTAGTAATTTAAAAACTCTAGCATCGATGTTACGATCTGCACCTTTGGAATTTAAAAACTCTAGCGTTTACTGCCTGCGACTCTGGAATTTTAATTTTTTTTTAGTTCAAAACATTAAGTAACATTAAAAAAACATAATCCACACAGAAATGGATGAACAAACTACGTATAAATTTGTAGTTGATATTTAAATCATGACTTCTTAGTAATTCGATAGTGTAAGCAGCGGATTCTTGATTCAAGATTTCACTTCTCTCTTTCTCTTTTGTTACTGCCTGCACATTTGGAATTTAAGGCCTCCACTGTGAGCATTACTTCCTACACCTTTGGAATTTAAAAAATCCATCATTTACTACTTGCGACTGTGGAATTTTAAAATTGTTTTAGTTAAAAACTTTAATTAACATTAAAAAACCTGAATGAAAATAAAGATGGCTGAAAAAATTACGCATAAATTTTTAACTCTTTTTTAAATCATCATTGCTTAGTAAGTTCATAGTGTAAGCAACACATTTTGGATTCAATATTTCACTTCCCTCTTTCATTTTCATTACTGCATGTGCCTTTGGAATTTAAAAGTCGTAGTGTCAGTGCTACTGCCTGCACCTTTAGAATCTAAAACCTCCAGCATTTACTGCCTGCAATTGTAGAATTTTAAAATTGTTTTAGTTCAAAACTTTAATTAACATTAAAAAAACTAAATGCACATAGATATGGTTGAAAACCTTATGTATAAATCTGTGGCTTATTTTAAATCATCATCGCTTAGTAATTTCATAGTGTAAGCAACAAATTCTAGATTCAAGATTCCACTTCCCTCTCTCTTTCGTTACTACATGCACATTTGAAATTTAAAAACTCCAGCATCAATGTTACGCTCTGCACCTTTGGAATTTAAAAATTCTAGAATTTACTTCCTCTAGCTGGGGAACATTGAAACTATTTTTTTTGAAAAGTTTAATTAACATTAAAAAACTAAATGCACATAGAGATGGATGAAAAGCTTATGTATAAATCTGTAGCTGATTTTTAAATCATCACTTCTTAGTAATTTGATTATTTAAGAAATGGATTATGAATTCAAGATTTCACTTCTCTCCTTCTCTTATGTTACTGCATGCATTTTTGTAAATTAAAAACTCCAGCCTTAGCGTTAAGGCTTTCACCTTTGGCATTTAAAACCTCCAATGTTTATTGCCTGCGACTATGGAATTTTAAAATTGTTTTAGTTCAAAACTTTAATTAACATTAAAAAAAATGAATGCAAACAAAGATGCATGAACAACTTACGTATAAATATGTATCTTATTTTTAAATCATCACTGCTTAGTAATTTGATAGCATAAGCAACAGATTTTGGATTGAATATTTCACTTCCCCGTTTCTCTTTCATTACTTCCTACACCTTGGGAATTTAAAAACTCCATCATCAATGTTACTGCATGTACCTCTGGAATTTAAAAACTCCAGCATTTACTGCTTGCGACTGTGGAATTTTAAAATTGTTATAGTTCTAAACTTTAATTAACATTAAAAAAACTAAATGCACTTAGAGATGGTTGAAAAAATTATGTATAAATCTATGGTTGATTTTGTAACAACCCTAGTTAAATAGTTGCATAGGGTTTATCAAGTATAGTTAATTAAATAATTAATTGTAGTAAATGGAGGGATAAGGTGGGTGGCATTAAATGAAGGAGGAGGCGGTGAATGGGGTGGATATGAGGGGGCAGAGGCTTTCAGGAGATGATTATGAAATTTTCGGAGAGGAAGCATTATTGGGAGAGAAGCACTGTATTTTGTTGTCTATGATATTATTCTAGTTTGGGAGTTTGGGTGGACTATTACAGGGGTGGACCCAGTTGCTGGGAGTTTTGGGCTCAAGGGCTAGGAATCCTCATGGAATCCTAGAGCTAGGGAGCCAGACAGGCTCTGTTCCTAGCTGGCAGGGAGGAAGAGTCGGTTTTGGGCAGGGTTTTGGGCAGAGCAGCAGAGAGGACAACCAAACAATTGGAGAATTAGCATCAAACAGAGGTATGTATTTTAGTGATTATGTTGTGTTATGTGATGGATACGTAAGTTTATTTCATGCTATTCATAAACAAAATTTATGCTGAATAAATTATGATTATAGGTTGATGATTAAATTTTATATGATATAATTTATTTATTCCTTATTTAGCTTGTGTCTTATAAGGCTCTGTGGGGACAAAGACCTTACAGATTTTTAAAACATAATTTCTTAGTAATTTGATAGTGTAAGCATCGAATTATGTATTCAAGTTTTCACTTCCCTCTTTCTCTTCCATTTATTACCTGCGACTGTGGAATTTAAAAACTCCATCATTTACTGCCCGCGACTGCAGAATTTTAATTTTTTTTTAGCTCTAAACTTTAATTAACATTCAAAAATTGAATGAACATAGAGATGGCTGAAAAAATTACGTATAAATATGTAGTTGATTTTAAATCATCTCAGCCTAGTAATTTGATAATGTAATCAACAGATTCTAGATCTAGTATTTCACTTCCCTCTTTCTCTTTAGTTATTTCTTGGACATTTGGAATTTACAAACTCCAACGTCAACATTACTTCCTACACCTTTGGAATTTAAAAACTCTAGCGTGTGTTGCCTAAGACTGTGGAATTTTAAAATTGTTTTAGTTCAAAATTTTAATTAGCATTAAAAAAATTGAATGCACAAAGAGATGGATGAAAATTTTTCGTATAAATATGCACTTGATTTTTAAATCACCACTATTTAGTAATTTGATAGTCTAATCAATAGATTCTGGATTGAAGATTTCACTTCCCTCTTTCTCTTTCATTACTGCCTCTATCTTTGGAGTTTAAAAACTCCAGGGTCAACGTTACTTCCTGCACCTTTGGAATTTAAAAACCCCATCGTTTACTGCCTGCAACTATGGAATTTTAAAATTGTTTCAGTTCAAAACATTAATTAACATTAAAAAACTGAATGCACATAGAGATGGCCTAAAAAATTACGTATAAATCTGTAGCTTATTTTTAAATCATCATTTCTTACTAATTTGATAGTGTAAGCAACATATTCTGGACTCAAGATTTCACTTCCCTCTTTCTCTTTCGTTATTGCATGCACCTTTGGAATTTAAAAACTCCAATGTGAGTGTTACTTCCTGCAACTTTGGAATTTAAAAACTCTAGGGTTTACAACATGCGACTGTGGAATTTTAAAATTAACAGTAAAAAAAGTTGAATGCAAACAAAGATGGTTGAAAAACTTACATATACATTTGTATCTGGTTTTTAAATTATCACTTCTTAGTAAGTTGATAGTCTAAGCAATGGATTATGGATTCAAGATTTCACTTCCCTTTTTCTCTTCCATTACTGTTTGCACCTTTTGAATTTAAAAACTCCAGCATCAACACTATTGCCTGCACCTTTAGGATTTAAAAACTCCAGCATTTACTCCCTGCGACTGTGGAATTTTAAAATTGTTTTAGGTCAAAACTTTAGTTAATATTAAAAAAAATCAATGCACATATAGATGGCTGAAAAACTTACATATAAATATGTGGATGATTTTTAAATCATCACTGCGTAGTAATTTAATAGTATAAACAAAAAATTATGGATTCAAGTTTTCACTCCCCTCTTTCTCTTTCGTTACGGCCTACACCTTTGGAATTTAAAAACTCTAGTGTCAACATTACTTCATGAACCTTTGGAATTTAAAAACACCAGTGTTTACTGTCTGTGACTATGGAATTTTAAAATTGTTTTAGTTCAAAACTTTAATTAACATTAAAAAAAACTAAATGCACACATAGATGGATGATATACTTACATATAAATATGTAGCTGATTTTTAAATCATCACTTACATATAATTTGATAGTGTACGCCATGGATTATGGATTCAATATTTCACTTTCATCTTTCTCTTATGTTTTACCTTGCACCTTTGGAATTTAAAGAATCTAGCATCAATGTTACTGCCTGTACCTTTGGAATTTAAAAACTCCAACATTTACTGCCTCCGACTGTGGAATTTTAAAATCATTTTAGTTCAAAAATTTAATAAACTTTAAAAAAGCTGAATGCAAAGAAAGATGGATGAAAAACGTATGTATAGATCTGTAGCTAATTTTTAAATCATCACTATTTAGTAATTTTATAGTGTACTCAACGACATCCTTCCTCCATCATTTGGAATGGATTTCTAATCACATCAAAAATCATCGATGGATCATTGGGGGATATTTCAATATGATAATTGGTCTAGAGGAATAGAAGGGGGGTACCCACAAATTGTGAAATGATAGCGAGCAGTTCCACTGAATCATTAGTATGCTGAATCTCGTTGGCGTAGAAATGGACAATGGACCCTTCACTTGGTCTAATAGATGCTCGGGGGTACAACATGTATCTTGGATATTATATCGCTTCTTAATATAAGAACCCCTCATGTTGGATGGCCTCTCTTAGCATGCCACTGTGATTGGTACTCTAGGATTTGACCACTGGCCCATACTTCTTTCGATAAACATGAATGGTACCCCAGGAAGGAAACCCTTTCACTTTGAAAACTTTTGGCTCACACACCCGAAAATTTCAAGAAAACATAAAACTTTGGTGGAAAGAAGAAGCAACCACAACATTTGCTCATATGTACAAATTCCAATAGAAGCTAAAAAACTTCAAGCAACACTTAAAGTCCTGGAATAAATCCACTTTTGGCAACATTTTCCACGCTCAAGAAATCCTCAATCACCAAATTCAAAACCTTCAACAACAAATTAGACTTCAAGGCTTCATTGAATCTCTAAAGGAATAGTAATCCATTATAAACAAACAACTGGCAGAAAGACGGGCACAGGAAGAAATTCTCTCGAGACAAAAATCTTGCATTCAATGGCTCAAAGAGGGGGAAAGAAACACCAAATTTTTCCACGTATCGATGCTTCAACACCGACATACTAATCAAATTACTCACCTTGTTTCGGACCATGACCTAGAAATTTAAAAACATGCAGACATAGAGCATGAACTTTTGTCTTACTAGAAGAACCTTCTCTCACAACCCCCTATCAATCACACTCAAGCTATCGACTCTATCCTCAAGCACCTACCAAACGAGGTCACCAAAGAAAAAAATGAGGCTTTGATGCATCCAATTACCCAAGAATAACTTGATCAAGCCCTTAGGGACACCCCAATGGGGAAAGCCTCGGGGCCTGATGGATTCACAACATACTTCTTTCACCATTGTTGAGATATGATACGAGAAAAGTCTGGGAAATCATAGAATATTCTAGAAAATATGGGCAGGTGCTACAAGATCTCACACCACCTTGCTCACTCTCATTCCAAAAGAGAACAAAGTCACATCCCCAAGTAATTTTTGACCCATTTCATGCTACAATGTGATCTACAAGCTCATCAAGAAGGTCATCGACAGACGTCTCAAAATCATCCTACCATTCATCATCTCTCCGGAAAAGTCAGGGTACATGGAGGGAATAAATTTCTTGCACAACATCATTCTAGCACACGAAGTAATCTACTTTCTACATTCGACTAAGTCCCCTAGTATGCTTTGGAAATTGGATCTTTCCAAATATTTTGATAAAATTAGCTGGAATTACTTGAAGGAAACCCTTCTAGCCTTTGGTTTTGACCCCTCTTGGGTCTCTTGGATTGTCAATCTCACTTCGTTGGCCTTGTTCTCCATCCTGGTCAATGGAGTTCCCTCCAAACCCTTTTCTCCTTCCATAGGTATCAGACAAGGGGACCTAATCTATCCCTTTATTTTTATCTTAATGGCGGAAGGACTTAGTCCAACTATCAAAGTGACAGTCACCAATAATTCCCTCTCAGGTCTCACCCTCCATGGAATGTCCCCACCCATCTCGCATAGTCAATTAGTGGATGATATCCTCATTATGGGACTCCCCACAGTTCGATAATCTCTTCAAATTCGCTTAGTGATCAACCTTTTCTATGATGCTTATGGTATGGAAGTAAACCTCTCCAAGTCCCATATCTTCTTCTTCAACATGCCCATCTAGATCCAACGCCATATCACAGAACTCTTGGGGTTCACCTGCAGCTCCCTCCCTTCCAAATATCTTGGCATCCCTCTTATTGACAATCCGTTAAGGAACACCTACTGGGAAGATCTGTTATCCAATTTTAGGAAAAAACTTTCCTCGTGGAATTTTTGCTCCCTTAATTTGCCAAGTCGCCTTATCCTCCTCAAGTCTGTTCTACAAGACCTCCCTTTTTATGCTTTCTTGATGCTTTCCTCCCCAAGTTTCATCCTCACCATCATTAAAAACATCCAAAGGAGCATCCTTTGGCAAGGAACTAAATATGGTCAAAAATGGGATTTTGTAAGTTGGCAAAAAACGTGCAGATCAAAACATGTAGGGGGACTCAAAATCATAGATCCATCTATCCTCAACAAATTCCTAATGAAAAAAACTAGTGGATATATTTAAAGAGTCCTCAAGACTTTTGGGTTCACATATGGAGGAGAAAATACACACCTGCCACACCGGCAAAATAACTAATCAGATGGAATGCTCAAGGCCATGGATCTCTTATTTGGAATGTGACCAAGAAAAAAAAGGGGATGATCATGAACCACTCTTTCTTAGAACTTAAAGATGGGACCTCGACCCTTTTTTGGAGCGACTCTTGGCAGCAGCTTCTGCCTGTGGACAAGGATCCCACTTTGAGTTCTTTTATTCCCTTAATGGAAGGCGCAGGACTCCAAAAAGTAGTCAACTTATGGATTCATAAAGAAAACAAAGTCACCTGGCACAAGTGGAAAAACACTCACGAAGAGATGAACATCGCCACTGAGGTAAATCTTCAACCACTGCTAGACAAGCTTACCTCTAGGATAATTTTCAACCAACAAGGGGAGGACATCCTAAAAGGGGGACACTCCAACACAAGCACCTTCAACCTTCAAGAGGCTTATTTCCTCAGCATAGGGCATAAATCCCTCCCAAAATACGTCGTTCAAAACAAAATCTGGGGCACAAAGCTATGGCCCAAAATCAAGACTTTCCTTTGGTTAACGATGAAAAATAACATTCTTACTTGGGACAATTTAATGAAAAGAGGATTTACAGGTCCCTCTTGGTGCCATCCATGTTGCAATGAGGAGGAGACTCAAAATCACCTTCTCAATCTTTGCCCCTACAGTTCACAACTTTGGGATCAATGCCCCAACATCATGAGAACCTATGATAGAAATTGATCCAACATAAGGTAAACAATTGAGGGATGGAGAAATTTAATATTTCACTCTCCCATCCTGAATCGAATTTGGTAGCTACTAGCTGGTTTTATTCTCTAGCAGATTTGGAAAGAAAGGAACCGCAAAATCTTCAACTCCTCCTCTTTGAACTAGGATGAAGTCAGGTCCAAAATCCTATCCAACATCACAAAAACAATTAACTTACACCCTTGTATGGATCATGATTTGACATGCCCTCCAAATGAGCAAATCATTCTCAATGCCTGGAAACTCCACCTCACACCTTCTCTTTCATCCCCAATCCCAGGTCACACAACTAAGATCAACCCCTCCCTTTGGGAGGCCCCTCAAGATGGGTATCATAAAATAATTGATTTCCCCCACTTCAAAATTGTAATAAAATATAAGATAGATGGTGAAAGGAAATTCATAAAATTATTGCCCCCATCTAGTCCAAGACAAATGGTGAAAGGAAATTCATAAAATTGATTGCCCCATTTTTTCCAAAAGAGATGATGAAAGGAAATTCATAAAATGATTTCCCTCATCTCAAACGAAATGCAAAAATTCTATTTGAAGTGGTCAAAGGAAATTCAATGGGAGATGTAGATAACATCACCGGGGTACTGAAGAGGCTCACTGGCATTGAATAAATATCTATGATATATGTAAAGTTGTCATATATGTATAAACATACTCTAGAAGCTAGTTCTCTTTCTGATAATATTTGCATTCTGAACCGACAAGGGATTCCCTAAATAAATTGTTAAAATTATCATGCCTTGTTGCGAACAAAATCAACCAAAGTAAGATACTTCAGTTAAAGTTATTTTGATTATATTAAACAAATCCAAACTCAATTTTAGGAAAAGAAAACTATTAATATCCTAAGCTTAAGATCGATAGATGATTGTGTTTTGAGAGTTTTCTGAGACACGACTGGAGTCTAATTTCCTTTTGTATGATTTTTCAAANCCAATGATGAATCCATTTACCCAACAAAGGCACTTGGTCTACTATTCTTCCATGCCTCGCAGGGAGGCACGATCCCCAGATGGAGCCTATGTCGTAACACATATAAATCCTAAGCCTTGATCTTAACTTTCTCGAACGTCATCCTTTTTATAATGACTTAGAAGTTGGCTTTCAAATGTTTAAATCAAATTTACTTCTAGTCTTAAGGTGCATATGATGATCTTCGTTGATGAAGTTCCTCAAATTGATGAGACAATCTCAAGCTCTTCAGAGTAGTGGAGCTGCCTGATTATCAAAGTAATCATACCACTAAAGGTCGCTTCGGGGCTTCGCACTTTGGGCATTTTTCCAGGTCTTAATTTTAAAAGTATTGATACCCAAAAAGTGACTGAAGGATCCTAGTCCTAGTACATGTGTACCTTTCTGAGTCTTCCTTGGATTAACACATGTCATTCATTCCCAACCTTTTCAGCCAAAGATTCGTACGAATCTAAGTAATGCGTGGCACCCCTTGGTTTTGACACATCACCTAAAATGATGTCATCTTCGACACATCACTATGAGCAATAGCCTTTTGGAAATATAATGACAAGCTAAATTGCAAATCCACGAAGCAACAAAATCCCAAAATATTAAATCTTAATCAATTAAGTTAATCTCGGTTAAAATAAAGTTAATAACTTCGCAATTTAGGAGTTTGAATGTTTATCATCAATCACATCTTGAAATTCCGAAGTCTGAACTTTGGAAAAATTTCAAACTTAAACAGGGTTAATTAAAGCCAAAAACAATTATCTTGTGATTAATCTTTCACAGTTTCAGGCTTCGGGAACTTTATCTCGATCTATTGTTAAAATTTTTGAAGTCTGAACACTCGCAAACACTTAAAGTTAAGAACGATTAATTAATGTGTTAATAAAGATTATCTCGAAATTAATCATTCGTGAATTCGCGATTCATAGATTTTCTAACTTGTTTCATCCAAGTTCCCGATTGCGAACCGTCGATATTTATGGCATTAATCACAAATCTACGGTAATGATTCTAATGGGGATTGCAGATCACCAACTAGATCTCCTCATTAAGGTAAAGGGATATATCATCAGTAAAGGTATTCTCAAATTAATATGCCTAAGGTGAATAAGAACGCTTGATTTTGAATCCCATTTTCATTCTCCCAGAATAGCAAGTTTTAGCCAACTGAGAAGCTCACACATTTTCTGTAGCAAGTAACCCAGTTCTGGTTTTCACCAATATCATGGAACCACAAAATATGGCTAAAGCAACTGGTGAGAGTGCAAATACGAACACATATGTTATGTCAGACACCTCACTGAGATCCATAGATACCGTAAGAACTTGGACGTAAGTGTTCGATATTCTAGAGCACGAGCTGATAAATTGCCCAGATGATTCAAGCGACAAAGTAACCGAAACTCATGAAACCAAGCTCAGGGACATAACTCAGTCAAAGATACATAAAATAACAGTGAGGTTGAGGCTCATGCCATATAACGACATGATAAGACGGGCCCTGGAAAACATTGGCATTTCAACCAGGAGCATCTACAATGCACAGAAGGTTGATGATGGGTCTTTTTGATCGAAGAATATACAAGTAATGTATAAATTGTCCCCCATTTTTAAATACAATTACAACAATGCATTCATAATGGAGTTTGAAAAACAAGAGTTCACACAATATGAAAAAAAATGTTATGATTTAATAAAGCACTGGTGGGGACACCCTGAAAAATTCAGAGAAGACACTCATGGCATATATACCACAACATCATTAGACGCCCATATGATTTATGTGGCTATGATGCTATGTAGGATATTCGAGAAAAAGGATTTGTCTCGTTTCCCATTGGCATGGGTACCAATTATGCATAAAGTGGCCGAGGTGTACTCTTTCAACTAGACCAAGATGTTATCAGACAACCTGGCTAAGGAAATCACAGGATACCAGTTGGAAAATTCCAAAGGGGAACCTTCTCCTTTCTACATGTTTGCATACATCATGGATGCTCTTTGCTTTATCATATTTTCCAAGGCCAATCTAATTAGCTGGAGCTAGACGCCAACCAACGTTGAACCTATCCATTTCTATCACTCCAAGTCGTGGGACGAAAAAGACAGAGATTTCTTCTATGAAATCTGTCATTATGTAGTGGTGTCTATTCATATTGCCCTATACGATTGCCCACCTCCCATAATTTCATACATAATCATGGCCAACCTAGGTAAAATAACAGACTGGTATATTGAGGAAATGTTTTCCTACATCAGGGTTTTTGGGTGCTCTATTCCCCCCCATGCTCTCCCAAAGTTTTTACCAGATTGAGTGGTATGCCGAGAGGTGGCTTATCAGACCGTGATAGCGGGCATCAGTAAAGAATTGAAAGTGGCCCAGAAAAATGTATGGCCAACCTTCCCTCTTCAAGTTGGTATGTTTTCTTTGTTAGATTTTGGCCATTTGAAAGTAGAGGTTGTGGCTCTAGAAGACGTCAAGTTAGTTGTATTGAGTTTAAGAGGAAGTATCCCCAGAAGATCGTGGAAACTCACCTGGCTCAATACAATTTAAAGAAGTATGTGCACAAGATTTCCCCATAGAATTAAATATTTAGGGGAGCCAGGTCATACGAGGAAGTGTTGAGTAGGGTTCAAACTCTGTCTCTTGGTAAACTATCTAATTTCTACAATTTTCAAAAGCACAGAAAGAATAGTTTTCCAAAGGTATTACAGGGAGAACCAATAACACTTTCGTCTACATAGGAAGCTACACCTCAGGGTTTGGGGGTAGGAAGTTCTGACAAACAGAGTTCCGAGGATAATCCAAAGAATGTTGGAGTTTGAATGCAGGAAGGGGAGACTTCATTATCAAACCCACCAGGTACTCAATCAAAATCTCAACTGGAAGCTTTGCTAAAAAAGGGACAGTATACATCGTCGTCTACACCATATAAACCGGCTATCAACATAGTAGAGAAACAACCGTCCACAGAGATAGGTAGCCCTATTATTTCATTAACACATTTACAATCAAGTCGAGGAAATCCCAATTCTGAAGTCATATTTATAGATGATCTTACTCTGATTTCAGCTGAATAAATGCCTCCTTCATTTTTCTTTTTCAGGAAGAAGAGGAGAGCGATAGTTAAAAGAGAAACACATAAGAAGGATGGTGCAACAGTTAAAAGACAAAGAGTGTTCTATGATGGGCACAATCTGGAGGATCCAAAATTCACCAAGGAGATGGCAAGTTCATTAGGTTCCTTTGCCACGACCAATCAATGGTTAACAGAAAATCTAGGTGAGCAGTCGAAGCAGAGAAACCTGTTGGTAGGGAAGTTGCAAAACTAGATAAGGACTATGGAACAGGACATGGGAAATAAGATGAACAAATAGTTTGAACAAGTGAGAGCCCATGAAAGTCATCAGATCCAACAACTGAAAGCTAACCTGAATGAGCTCTATCAAAATTCACAGGCCAATAGAGGTTTGGTCACTCAACAGGAAGAATTAATCAATAAATTACAAGCTAAGATAGACTTGGCTGAAGGTACAATGGTAGAGATGACATCTTTCCAGGCTCAAGCACTAAAAGTACATGGAAAACTAGAATCAACCTAGTAAGATCATTTTACAAAAGTGGAAGCCATTCAAAATTGTTATCGGGTGGTAGACCTTTCCCTGAATAACATTTACATCAAAGAAAGAGAAGCTTGTTCAGCTAGGGATAAGTTTCAGGAGGCTATCTTACTAGTACCAAAAGTCTGAAGTTCCTCGACTGTCTCTGTCTGAGCAAACCAGAGGTGACATAATTTTGAAGGCCTGGGAATCAAATCTTTCCGAAAGCAAAAGATTGGCCAGAGAAGTACACGAATCTTGTCTAGAAGCAATATCTTCACTAGACAAAGGGCTACTTGATGTTGAACGAAGTAGTATCTCCAAAGCCTTGGGGAAGATTGACATAGCAAAGAACCAACATAATTCTAGGACAAGCAAAGAAGTGGCCATGACGATCATCCAACAAATGAACCAAATTGATCTTATCCAAATAAACAAATGGATAGAAAACCCAAGCTTGCAGTTATAGGTCACATCTTTGGGAGAAAAGAAGATACAAGAAAGGTTTCCTTAGGTAGAAAAGAAGCTATAATTTTTTTAGGCAAATGAAACAACTAAATCTTCTAGTTTGGTGGTACAGTTAGTGAGTAGATGCATCCAGTGTGTCAAATATGGGAAAACAAACACATCTGGAAACAAGTACGACAACATGTACATACTACTCATACAGGTCAATGTTAGATGCCAGTTGTTCCCAGGCTAAAAGATGAGGAGAATAAACGTCTTTGCCAGCAGACGAAGAGACAGAGGGGGAGGCCAATCGAACTTTTCAGTTTTATATATTGTAATATTTAGTATTTTTAATCATGAGAAGTCCAACCGTTTTGAGTTGTGACCATTTTGTATAAATACATAGATTGAAGACTTATTTAGGGTTGCTTCTTGTCGATTGTAATAGAGAAAACTCTCCTTATAGAGTAGTAATACAAGTGCAGACATATATTCCAAGTTTTGTTCAATCTAGGTTATGTGTTTCTTTGTTTTCCATTTCTCAACATTTCTTTATGTAGTCCTTGTTAAATGTTTGATTCCAATTTAGTAGAACAGTTACTATAATCTTATTGTATCAACGATTTATTAAGTAGGTGGCTTTTCCTCTGCCTTTACTGTGATTAAATAGAGACCTACTTGTGTAGATTCTTGCATTTTATACTTTATTCAAGGTTACACTATCTCTTTATTCTATTGAAAATAAGGTGGCACTCTTCAGTTATTGATGCCCTGCTTTGTTTTATAGTTTTGTATCTTTCTCTCGCACCATTCAGTATTACCATTCAATATTATAGTTTTATAGTTTTGCCTCTATGTTGTCAAACTGTTAATTTCATTTAAGGATTTTTTCTCATATAACAAGGATTTAACAAAAGTTTTCAAAGAAAAAACCGAGTATGCATGCTACAACAAAATAAATTATTCAGTAATAAATCTGAACATTATCATGAATTTACAAACTCAGATTCAAACCTAAACAAACATAAACAGACTATTAATACTCTCAAAATTTCATTATCAATTTTCTCTCTATCTTTCTTTAAAATCATAATTACTTGAATATATATACAATTGTTTAATAGATTAACTTACCCCTTGGCTACCCCTTTGAAATTGGTGGTGATTATCATTAAATGTGGATAATTAATTTATGGGCAGTGGTATCTCTTCAGAATTTGATCGGCTGAGATAAGCCGTCTTTTAGGCGGTGGATTTTAGGCGGTGGAATGATTAATTTTCTGACAAAAACATCCCTACCTCACAAATTTACCAACCAACTGCGGATGCTGATACAGAAGTTGTTCCATTGCCAAAAGTTTCAAGGTTATGCCCTTGAAAATATCATGTCATCAACCCCAAGAAGCACAATCTTCCCATCCTACTTTTCCATCAACAGACTAATCCGCCACTCGGTATCAGCAAGCCTCAAGACACCTTCACGATGACTCGTGTCTATGCCCACCGGCATAATCTTGAGCCCCACAGTATAACCATAATACTCCAGCCCTATATAACCTCTCTTGCACTCGTACTCCAATCCCAATATCCTACTGCAGCAAGAAAGAAAGTGCCTTGCATTATCAAATGTATGGAACCCAATCAAATCAGCATTTAGGAGACCCTGAGAATCTCTTCACGCACTGGAAGAGTGCGG
>SNQJ01S0007241.1:29528-70848 GCA_010110895.2 Picea sitchensis | reverse complement strand
TGAATGCAAGTAGCTGTCACATCTCTTCTCAGAGATAAGCTTCCACCATTCTAGCGAGTCTTTCACTCTGTATTTTTACAGTCTCTGTACATTTCTTTCATTAATAAAAATCATGTATTACTGTATATCTGTGTTTATGGTTTCATATATGATACATTTATGTTATATTATTTAATATATGTGATATCTCTATGCATTTCTTTATTATATCTCCGATCTCATTTCGTGCCGAAAATAATCCGGATCACCTACGTTGTTGGTTTTTGAGTATTCTTTTGTCTAGGTTTTCTCATTGTCACAATCCCTCTTGTATTCTTTTCATGCTCAACAACCTTCCTTGTATGAGATAGTAGACTATTCAATTTTTGCGACATGCCAATTTCTACTAGCTTCTTTCCTTTTTTTTCCCTTTCTTAAGGTCACTAGTACCCTCCACTCATCTCCCCAATATTTCATAGCCCATTTGACTTCTTCTCTAGTGACGCAGTACCTCATCTGCAACCAATTATTCTTTGGATCTCTCTTTTCTTGAATCGACACATTGTATCTTGACAACTGAAAATTAGCTATGCTCTTGTGTTCCTCCACCACTTTAGATGGTATCCTCCATGTCTCATCCAACTTGTCTTCTATATCCTCCAAATACATTGCAAATATACTAGAGTTGGTATTTCTTTATTTTTTGTCTAAAGTGTGCCATAATGTTCCATATTGTTTTGCGCGACACTTTCCTATCCTTTGACAAAACATACTACATTTAGGGTGTCTCCATCCCACCAATTCTATAAGAATGACTAGGCATGAATAATGGAATTTTGTGCCTAAGTCTTCTGCATCTTTCCAATAACATAAGAATAAGTTCAATAAGTATAGAATCCAACTAAGTAAAGTTCCCTTCGCTCATTGCACGACTGCTGCTATCAGTCCTTCTGGTGCCTCTTCCTTGCGACATTTTCTAAGTAACTTGCAATCCATCATCTTTGTCACGAATCTTGTTTTGGGTCATTTATGTTCTGGATGATCATGCCTCTGCTTCCCCTGTCAGTGCCAAATTGGGATTTTACTTCCTCTTAAATCATCTTCTCCTTCATTTTATCATCCATTTATTGTTCAGGTTTCTCTCCATCAGTTGGAAGACCTGTGATTGCTACAATCAGATCAACATCGATTGATACCTTCCTGTCCAACCACATAATACCCCCATGTACTAATGCCAACAATTGTTTGAAGTAGTTATTCACATACTTGCCATGTCCAAAATGAGGGATTTCGAGTAGGTTCATTATCCTTGTGCTGTACAACCATGTAATCCACTGCTTTGGTTCCAATATTGGAGCTCCTAGAACACCTATCCCTTTTCTTTCCATGTATACATGCAACTCAAATTCAAGGAATTTATCTCTATTTGCTACGTCATGGTCTGTGTACCTCGGTTTTTATGCACATCCTAAAATGTTAGGAAGTATTGTCATTTCTTTTGGTAGTGATATTGTGACTTATGCCTACTTGCGCAGTGACCTATGTATTGGTTGTTTTCCCTCTTATTTTATGCCGCAGTTGATGTACCATCCTCTTGATGTGTCTCTTCTTCTTCTTCTATGTCTGATTCTGGTTCACCTGTAACGTATTCTACTTGCACCTTTTCTTTTTATTGCGGCATTCTCTTTGCAACATGTTATTTCTCTACTTTGACCTATGCTCTAGGCTCGTCTGATTTAGGTCTTTCATCATCTTCTCCATTCACCTACTACGACACTCCCAAAAATAGCTCTTGCATGGGGTTTTGTGCTTTGGTGGGGTTTTATGCTTCATTCCTTGGATCCACATCCATCTTCTCACCGACTGGATCTTGTTCTTCGAGATGTGTTAGGCTCTCTAGTTCCTAGAAGGGTGATGGGATTGCATCTACATAGACAATTCCTTCTGGATGGATTGGGTTTTCTACCTCTACAACTTCTTTCTTTTTGGACTTCACAACACTTCATGTGTTTCTTGTGACTCTACTAGGAGTTTCGAATTTCGGTGGCACCATTCTAAAAAATCCTGAAACTACTGCTCCAAATATTCACTGAAATATTCAGAAATACCTGACCGTGCTCGAATTTCTCTCCTTGTCTCTCATCTACTCCAAGTCACAATGAGGCTTACCTTGCAAGTTTCCTTATTTTATATGACCTTTCATAAATTCTCTGTCGTATTCTACTTTTCCGTTTATGACCCCTTTCTTTTTCCGACCACTTTCTATCTAAGTGCGTCGCGTTCATCTTTTCATGTTGTGCAGTGTCTTCAAGTTCTTTCATACCACTTGCTAACTTATGTTGCACGTTTTATCCTTCAACTTTATGTCTACCACTTGTCCATCTACCTACTTTTGTTTGGATTTTTCTTCTTTTTTTATTTTTTTCTTCCTTTTTCTTCTTTTTCTATTTTTTCTTTCTTTTAACTCCTACTATATAGATTATGTACAACTCTACTTCTCTGCATGACATCTACTAAGGGTTGGTAGGTCGAATGTACCTATATAGTTTCAATTGACTACCATTCACCAATCCTTGCACCTCCTTTCCTACTAAGTCCTGCAGTTGCACAAAACCTCCATCTATGATAGAATTTATCTCATATGGCCCTAGCCAATGCATCCTAAACTTCCTTGGTTGTTGCAAATATTTACTATCATAGAGGAGAACCAAATCTCCTTCCTTAAATTTCTTTGTCTTAATATGTCGATCATGCCAAGCCTTATCTTTTTCTTTTTGTACCTCTTGATGGAAAACATCTACAATTTTGTATGCTTCTAACTCCATGAGTTGTGCCAATATTTCTTGAGCTACACCTCTTTCTGTCATGTTTGTAATTGTTGCAATGTGCAGACTAGGTACCAAATAATCCAAAGGAACTATTATTTCCTCTCCATACATCAATCTAAAAGGTGTCTGCCCTGTGAGATTATTTCATGTAGTTCTATAGGCCCATAACACTACTGGTCTCTTCAAATCCCAGTCATCCATGTTCACATTGCAAATCTTGGTTAAGACATTCTCCAATATCTTGTTAAATGCATCCACTATCCCATTAACTTGAGGATGGTAAGGAGTTCTCTTATGATGATGTATCTAAAATTATTCATTCATTTCTTAGATAGTACTATTGATAAAATGAGTGTCGTGATCACTTATAATAACTTTGGGGCATCCAAACCTTGTGAATACTTTCTCAAATAAGAAGTGCATTGCAGTCTCTATGTTGCAATCCTTCACTAGTGTTGTTTCATCCCATCTAGTCAAATATTATGTCGTTGTAATGATATACCTTGCTCATGATCTTTTGTTTGGTGGATTAATTGGTCCTATAAAATCTATTTCCCACTTGTCAAACACTTTCAAAGTTAATTGAGGTCTTAGTGGCATCTCATCCCTCCTCGATGGCTTTCCAATCCTCTGACAAACATCACAATTTTGACAATACGCCTTTTCATCTTTGTGAAATGTTGGCCACCATAATTCTGCTCGCAATATCTTTTGTGTAGTAGCTTTCCCTACATAATGTCCTATAGATATTCCTTCATGTCCTTTTGCTAAAATTGTAGGCCTTTCATGCTCCATAACACATCTCCTCAAAATGTTGTCTGCACCAAGTTTGTACAAGTTCCCTGCAATCAGTTGGTAGTATGTAACTCTAACTACCAAATTCTTTTTTTGCGTAGTATTAAATTCCTTTGGTGAAAATCCTATACTAAAAAAATAAATAATGTCAACAAACTATTCATCAACAATATGTACTGAAAACAATTGTGCATCTGGGAAGTTGTCCTCCAAGTTACTTGGTTCCTCTCCATTAGTTATCCTAGACAGATGATCTGGTCTTGCATTCAATCTTCCAGGCTTCACCACAGCCTGAAAATCAAACTTCTGAAAGAAGAGTAACCATCTGCATAATATTCCCCCCAACATTGCATTATTGACTAAATATCTAAGAGCAGAGTGATCTGTAAACATATTAAAGTGTTGACCTAACAAGTAATGTCTGAATTTCTGCAATGCATACACCATGGTCAACTCTTCTCTCTTTTTTTTGTTCTAATTATGTTTTGAATCTGATAGCTTCCTTCTTGCAAATGCTATGTGGTGATGTATATCACCTTATCCTGGTTGTATTAATATTGCTCAAAGTGATATTACAAATGCATCCACATGCACATGAAATTATTTTGACCAATATGGAAACACTAAAATTGGTGTTTTCACAATTTTCTCCTTCAAGATATCCAAACTATGTTGCCAATTATCATTCCACTGATACTTGATTTCCTTCTTCAACAATTTATGCATCGAAGTAGTAATCTATGCATATACCCTTATAAAATTCCTGTAGTATCCTGTATTACCAAGTGTACTTTTTAACTGATGCACTGAATTAGGTGGTGGTAAGTTAACTATGACAAAAATTTTAGTAGGATCAACCAACAAACCATGTTTACACACCACATTCCCTAACAAAATACCAAAAAGTGCGTGGAAAATGCATTTCTTAATATTCAATGAAATATGACACTGTCTACACCTATCTAACATAAATATTAACACTTCAACATGATCCTTCAATAAGCTAAACATTGTCCAATCATCGAAATAAACTTCCAAGAACTTATGAATAAAGTCCTTAAAGGTAGCTGCTACTACCCTTGAAAAAATTTCAGGTGCATTCTTCAACCCAAATGACATCATTGTATACTAATATGATCCCCATTTTGTTGCAAATGTAGTATTATGTCTATCTTTTGGCGCGGTTCTAATATGGCTATATCATGAAAATCCATTAGTAAATGAATAGGATTCTTGACCTCCTACATTCTCCAATACTTCATCTGTAAATGGAGTAGGAAAAGGATCATGCAAGAAAGCATCATTCAACATTCTAAAATCTACACAAATCCTTATTCCCCCTTGTTTCTTCTCTTGCACTACCATAGTACTAATCCATTCATATTCTTCCACACACTCTATGACACCAACCTCTAACATCTTATCAATTTATTCCTTCACCTTCTTCTTATACAATGGATTCAACCTATAAGGTCTCTGTATTATTGGTATGGCATCTAGTTTCAAAGTCATATTCACCTCTCCAAGTTCTCCAACAACCCCTTTCATCTCTAAGAACGTCGCGACAAATATGTGACTATACTAACGCAATAACTCTATTATTCTTTCTATTGTTTGATTATCCCAATAATCTCCAATACTTGCAATCTTTGGGTTCTCTATTGTTCCAATGTTTACCTTCTTAATATTTAGTGGTACATAAAAATATTATGAATATAGCTTTGGACATTCTACTTCTCTTTCTCCTTCAAATTTTGTGATATGTATGTTGCGTGGGTTTTCTTCTGCTAGATCATCTTCTGTGACATGAGAACAATGTAGCAATTGGTTGATTGTCTGTCTCTTCTAGTTCTGATAAGCTGTCACAATTTCCACTTTTGGTTCTTGAAAAATCCTATCTCTTACCAAGTTTAGCATTGTATCTATTTTTTTATTCGCATGCTCAAATGCAAATGTAATAACAAAATTCTTCTGCATTTCCTCCCAATTTGTTGTTTTCCTGCGTTGTTCCAATTTTGTCTACCAATTCCTTGGGATTCCTTCCAATGTATGAATAAAGTGATGTGGCCACTCCTCTGGTGGTACCAATCTCCATTTATTTATACATATTTCTACATGTTCTCTGGGTTGTCCCATTTCATCATACTTCTCCACATATATGTTCTCCTTCTCTGCACCAAATCTGATGTACAATAACCTCTTGAATTGATGCCAATTTTGAATATTCTCCTTATGAGTACTCCACTACCGTGAAGGTGTAGCTTTCAAAGAAACATCCAAAACTGGTAACCTTTTATTTTCCACTACTTCTAATTAAAACTTCATTAACAATTCTTCTAAGTCATTACGACCATAAAAAGTGGGTGGTTCCCTGATCTCTGTACCAACCCATCTTAGTGCACACATCATACTTGCACATATTCTAGTGGATAACTCATGTAATCATTATTTCTGATTCTCTAGTCCCGTTTCAGAGTCTAAAGAACATGAACTATACTCCTCCAACTCATCTTTCCATCTATAGTGGGGTTGACATAATCTTCTTCTCACGCGGTAGTTCTATAAAACTAGTTTATGTCTTCTGTAATAAAATTTTATGTCATAAGTTCCACATACCTACCTCCCTCAGAAGGATCTAATGGCGCAATAAATTTGTATTCTTCTGATTCAAAGATCATTTTTCTAGTCTTCATGTTGATAATAGCCTCATTGTCAAACACTCAATCCAATCCCAAGAGTGTTGGATATGGTGAAGTGTTATCTGTTATGAAAATTACCTCAAAGTATGCCATAGTGTGCACACCATCGAGATATAGTTCTATTCCTTTCAATCTACCAATTGGTACTAATCTATGTTGATTTTCTAGCTTCAACTGAATAGGTGAAAATCCCAATAGCAGTTCCCTCGTAGCTCCCCATGTCTTCTTAGGCACAACATTTACATCAGAGCCTAAGTATAGTATGATATAACCCATATTGAAGTCTCCAATGTTTGCATTCAACCTGAATTCCCTACTTGTTCTTCTCTTCTTACGAACCTGATTGACTCTCTTGTGTTTTAATTTCATTTCTTCTCTAGAATTGCACTTTTCTAATAGATTCTGTAATACTTGTAAAGAGATTATATCATTCAACAACTTTAGACAAGACCCCAAAAAGTTTCTTAGATTACTTACTTGTTCTTATGGTTGGTCTCTGCTGGTTTGATCAAATAAGTGAGGCATGTCATACACTGGTATATCATCTCCTGGATTTGTACCTAAAGTAGACAGAATATTCTACTTGAAAATATCCTCTCTGGCTTCCTTGAGTGTCTCCTTCTCTTTACGCGCATCAAAATTATGTTGGGGTGTTGTATTCTTTCTAACCCACTAGTACTAGTCATGATCCTTATTTTTTTCATCTTCTCCTATGTTGGCTCCACCTCTAGTTACTATATTGATCTTCTTCCCATCATCTTATATGTTTTCCATAACAATCCACTAAACATTCTAATTGTTTTGATTCCTCTTTTCTTCTATCTTTACTAGAAGTTCCAGGCAGTCTTCTGTTTCATGGTCTATTGCGAAAAAATACATACATGTTACAGGTGGTTGTGGAAAATCTCTCGCATAGTGTCCAGGTTTATGACAGTTGTGACAAACTATTGGTCCTCTACTCCTCCAAATATGCTTCCTCCATAGACTCCTCCTCTGAAGCCTCCTCTATTTCCTTGATTGTATCCACGTGGTGTATTATATTATATTTTGGGCCTTGATTGTATTTCGGTTGTGCATTATTATACTGTTGTGGCACTGCACACTGATGCGCATTGTTATATTGCGGTGCTCCAAACTGTTGTGCATTATTATACTGCGGTTGCACTATAAACTACTACACATTATTATTCTATGGATGGTGCTCAAGTTGTCCTGTCATTAATTCAGCATGCACCCTATAAGTATCTGATGTCCTCTCCATTATTTCCAAGGTTCTACAATCCTTGACTTCATTTACACGTGACTTGAAAAAATTAAAAAATGTAGTCCTGGGCACCATTTGATACTTTTGCATCATGGGAAAATGATAAGGATCATGTCCATGTGTTCTACATGTCTCACACCATGGTCCTCCTTTGAGTAAAGGATTCGACATTCTTGTCCCCAAGTATTGTGCAAAGGTTGGGAACTCATTCTTATGATGACGTTTTGTTTTGGAAATTGTGCACCAGACATATTCCCTCTTTTCCTTTCCCTTATTCTGATTCAACTGAAATGTCAGGTTCTTCATATCTTCTCTTAGCTCTTCCATATCTAGATCTGTATGCTTATATTGATTTTCCTCCAATTGCAAGGTTTCTTGCAAGGCCTCGGTCTGGGTTTGGAATTTTTGTTTCCTTAATGGATACTTCAAATGTGTTAATAAAGAGTTAAGAAATAAGTGTCTATGTTTCATATCTACAATAGGATACTTCAACTTACCTTTTAGTCTTTTTAACTTCTGATCAACTGCCTAAATTGATTCACCAAGCTTATTTTTTATCTCTATCATCTCATTCATGAATTGATCCTCTGAAATAGGTTGATGAAATTCATTGATCAATGCCTTCTTCACATATGTGACAATTGTAGGTTCTCCTTGTCAATTGTTTACTACGAGGCCCATATACCAGTCCAATGTGCGGTCTCTGAATGTGATCACCAGTTGTGCCACTTTTGTATATTCATATATAATATACTTAACTACCTAAATCTTCTCATAGATAAGAAATTTCTTCTCTAGTTCCTTCGACTCTTCTGCACGAAAAATATGGAAACTGAATAGTTGGATCTACTCCTACCACTCTAGAGTTTGTTATACTACCACATCCGCACAGTGTAGATACTTGACTTCTACTAGTTGAATTTATACTTTTACTTGAATTTCCCCTGGACCCATGTCCTACTAAAATCCTTCTACTACTAATAACTTGTTTTTTGAATGTTTCTTCTTCTTCATATGTATTAGTCACACATGGGGTTGTGGGTTCCATACTAATTCATATCTGGAATGGAGAGCCTTCTTCTATGCCTGACCCTTGACCTTTGGTTTTACTCTGATATGTTGCGTGCAAGATTTCCTCAATATGACCCATCGCATGGAGATCCTATACCTCTTCCTCATCACTTTCCAAGCCCTATTGCTTGACTACTTCCCTCTTTTTACTACTGGTCTTATACTAGTAGTGTCTTTCGTTGTGCGTCACTCCTGCTATGTCCATTATCTCCTTTGTATGTTCCTCATCCATCATAATGGCATATATTTCTTCCTTCTTCTGGCCTCCATCCATATCCTTCTCCATATCTCAGATCTTCCTTAGTGCTTTCCCCATCCCCCCCATGTGCATAAAGTGATTTACTTGTCTGACTCCATTGTCATCACTCCTTTATCATGCTATAAAATATTGATTGATGTGTAAATTGATCGAATATACCTTCCTCTTGGCCCCTTCAGAAAACACTTCTCTACAATAGTGTATGACTTCGCAATATCAATTGAAAAATCAGTAATAAATCTTGCAACAATGTTGTCTAACCCAATATCCATTGCATGCGTGAATTTATTATTGACTCTTTCCAATTGCACAATATTCTCAGTAGTCCACTCCACTAGACTTATCTGATTAGTTTGATGGGTATCCCTCAACCTCAATATCCACTCCTATAGTAACTCTGCAAAATAATAGAAATATACCTCTTGCAAATCAGTAAACGCATACCTCTGCAAATACTTACGCGGTGCATACCTGGATATTCTATTGTCTTTTTGCGCAAACTCAAGTTGCTTTGTCTCCAACCATATTTCAATTTATTGCTTTGTTGGATTCCATGGCATAAGCATCCCCTTCTACCACTACATTATCTTCATCAAATCCCCTCCAATCCGCTCTTTTGAGTTCCAACCGACAACATAACCATTTTTTGGATGTATGGGTTGACCGAGATTTTACCTTAGTTCTCCAACAAAACCATAGAAACCATCAGCTCTTCTGGAGACCAGAAGGAAACATTGCATAGACAGTGCACATCACAGTATCACCTGTGGTGGATTATGGGTGATTGCATGACCCAAATGTCTGCAATCATGGAAGGTATGATACCCATGGGTATGTGAAACCTATTTATGCTTCAACTTTAATATTCATCATTTTACCCTACCATCATTCAAATATACCATTCATTTAACCGTTAACATTCATTATGTAGAAAATAACATGTCTAATTTAGTGTGTGCTACAAATTAACCTTAACATATTCATTCATTTAACCATTCATTCATCATAAAAAAAAAAAAAATCATAAATAACACATTCCACACATTGACATAGTATTTTACCGTGGTTCACCCCCCTCGGCTACGTCCACAAAGATTTGGAATTCTATGCTTCTTTATTCATATTCATCAAAGTTCTGCGCTGCACATATTACATGAGTAGTGAATAAGTATTGGTGAGGCTGACCAGCGTCACACCAAGATCCACATCTTGCGACCTGGCCCTTAGCTACAATCCATCTAACTCAACATTACTAGATCTCCTCAGAGCATACAACCAAAACTGACTTACTTCAAAACTCACAAGTACTTAGGAAAAATTCTCATCACAACACAACATATCCTCCCTTAGCTACCTCATACAACCTCTATAAATACTACCAAAATTGTGTTTAACCCATTACATTGATTACCAATACCCTAACCCTAAGTGGATTATGCTTTTCCACACATCAACCTCCTATGCACGGTTGGTCCTCGATCCAACCATTCCTTGCTTTGTCTCTTCTCTTTCTTGCACTGCTTTTGCTTGATTCTTAGTGCACTACTTTCCTTGCCTTCTGGCACGTTGCTTTTCCTTATTTCCTATTGTGCTCTCCATTATTGGTCCCATTTCCAAATGTATTCCATTATTGATGCACATTTCTGAAAATATCCTTCTCCAACAAGTGTTAACTACTCCTTTGTACTTGGCCTCGACTGAATAGAGAGAAATAACAGACTGCTTCTTTCTCTACCAACAGATAGGCCCTGAACCCAAAATGAGAGTGTATCTAGATGTGGACTTGCAATCAATATTTTCACCTTCCTATTCAGAATCTGTGAATCCTATGAGATCCAACTTGTAACCTGCTACATAATGGATCCCATAACTGATGGTGCCCTGAACATACCAAAGGATATGTTTTGCATCCTTCCAATGTAAATCATGTGGCTCTTGCATTTACTTGGAGACCTCTTTCACTGCATATGATAGGTCTGGTCAAGAGTGGGAGAGATACAACAAACTCCCCACAAGTTTTATTTATAGAGTGTTGTCAACTAGTGGAGTGTCCCACCCATCCTCAAGTCTCACCCCAGATCGGAAGGGAGTAGGGGCAGACTTGCAGTCTGTCATGTGGAATCTCTCCATGAGATCCCAAGGATACTTGGATTGAGATCTCTTGATTTCTGAAGAATCCTAACTAATCTCAAGGCCAAGTAAGTAATGGATTGGACCCATGTCCTTCATGAAGAACATGTCATGCAGAATCTGCTTCACCTTAGAAATCAATGAATTCAAGGAGCTAGTGATCAAAATATCATCCACATAAAGAACTAGAATCAGAAGTGAATCAATAGTCCTAATCATGTATACATTTGGATCATTTGCATCTCACAAAATTTTGGGATAATAGGTAGGAGTCCATCTTGGCATACCCTGCTCTCAACGACTGATTAAGGCCATAGAGAGACTTCTTGAACCTGCAAACCAAAGATGAATCCTGTATGCAGCTAGGTGGTTGCTCCATGTAAATATCCTCTGAGATATTTCCATGAAGAAATGCATTCTTCACATCAATCTGATGGAATTCCCATCCTATGGTTTCCGCAATAGTAAGGGACAAATTAATCAAATCCATCTTCACTATTAAAGTGAATGTCTCATCGTAATCTATGCCATGAACCTGCTGAAAACCTTTGGAAACTAGTATTTCCTTGTATATTCTAACCTTTCCATCCAATTTTCTCTTGGTCCTATAGAACCATCTGCATATGACAATATTCCTTCATGAAGGAAGCGAAACCAAATCCCAAGTCTAGTTCTCTAGGAGGGAGTTGTACTCATCTTGCATGGTTGTTTCCCAAAAGGGATTCCCTGCATCCTCGCCATAGGTTTTTGGGTTTGAATACTGAGACACATAACAATACATAGGAAACATGGGCTCAGTGGCTATGAATATGATGCAGGAGAATTGTCAGCAAGTACATATGGCAGGAAAACTCAGTGCCTAAGAGCCAATCCAGAGTCTCGAATGCTAGCTAGTACTGCAAATATTTTGAAGCCATAGAAAACAAAAGAGGAAATATCACATGCATGGAGAAAAAATGAGCACGCATGACTTGGGAGCTTAACCCTAGTTTCAATGTAACCGCAATTAGATAGCAGTTAGTTTGTTTCTTTTGTATAAAGAGAGATTTTGTAAGCCCAAAAGAGGGGTTACGAGAATTATGAGAAAGTAGGAATCTCAAAGTAGTAGTTGTTTCTTTGATTTTAGCTGTAACTATTTTCTTGATTTTGAATGAAGATAACAGATAAAACTTGATCCAATGTATGGTGTGAATAGTGTTTGTAATTTCTCTATTGTTGTCTTAATCTTTTCAAGAATGAATGTATCTTTCTACGAGTGTATACAGATTTGAAATTCTTGCATAAGAATTAAAATTGCTTTTCTTCGTGAGCTGGTGCAAGGTGTGCACACAGTCCACAAGGGGTGCACTGATAGGGTCAGTTTTGACTCGTAAAGATCAGAAGAAATAGCGTAATACTTTCTTTGCAGGAAGTGTAAAGTGACTGCCACAAGGAGTGCACAGTTGTCACAAGAACTCGAATATTGTGTAAAGATTTTTTGAAAAGAGTGCACAGACCTAGAATTCGATGAAGAGTTGAAGCGAATCCATAAAGAAGTCAAAGGAAAAGAGCGGAAGAACACTGGGAAGGAAGGAAAGGATTCTTTTCAAGAATATTTGGATCTGAATTTGATGAATTTCCCAGAAAAGAAAGAAGTGCTTGGGAGATCAAAACCTTTCGAGAGATCAAGATCAGGAGGAGTAGCAGTTTCCAAGAAGTGCGAACGATATCCAAGAAATGGACTCACAAGAAGGATAAACATCAAAGCCTTTAAATCCTTTTGAAAATATTCTAAGTTTGAAGAAATATTTAACTCAGAGGGAATATTTGGACCATCTGATCAGCGTCCTGACAACGAGGAGCAAGTGCATAGGAGGAAAGATCTCAATCGTTCGATCTAAGTGAAAACGGATCGTAGCTGTCTGATCAAGGTAAAGTGCACTAACATTAAATATTTGAACATACACGAGAGGACCAAGGTCACAGAATTCTGAAATCATCGGAACTGTCCATCACGAGAGGACACGTGGCGAGAGATCAACATTTCTCTGACTAGCAGAGTGGAAAGGTCAAAGAGAAGATTTGTGAGGATTCAAGAAGTGCGAACTCGAGAAAAGATCACAATCATTGATCATTGTAAAATCATCAATACCATTCGTTGTCAAGGAGGACACATGGTGAGAGATCAACATTTCGCTGACTCGTGACTCGAAGGAGTCAAAGGTTCAGTCGCAAGAACTCACTAAATGAAAAATTGCGGCATGATATGAGTCATTGATCAAAGAGTAGATCTGGATTGTTGATCCAGTGCCATCACAATTTCAGCTATCGGGAGAACGGAGGTAAGGAGACTCCAAAGTCACGAATCACAAAATCGCAAAAAGATCACAGTCGTTGATGGAAGGAGGGATTTGAACCGTAGATCTGGTTTTGTCAGGACTTTACAACTCGGGAAATCAGAGATAAGAGTTCAGGCAAATCGTGAAACCCCAAACCCCAAATATTTGATCTGAGCCATCGGTTCAAGAAGAGATTTGGATCGTTGAGTGTCTAGGGAGACGACTCATGAAATGTGAACTCACGAGACGCGAAATTGTGAAGTGCTTAAAAGATTGGCCCACTGTCATAGCAAAGGGCCACATCGATGAAGGGGGATAGATGGGCAAGGATGCACTAGGCTCCTGGAGGGATTTCAGAAGTCGAGAGAGTCAGAGTGACTCACATGCAAAGGCATGATACACGAAGTCACGAAACGCCTCTCGATTAGGTTACTGGTCACAACCTTAGTCACATAAAGGGAGGGGTTTAAATAGGAGAGTTAGCACCTAAACACGTTGAAGCTTAGAGGTGTTAAGGAGAAAGACACAGGTTCCATATAGCCTGTACTTTAAGGGAAATAGGGCATGTTAAGTGGATTTGATATTCTTGAGGGCCAAAGAGTCAATCAGACTTAGTTTCTTGATCGATCCTAGACTGGGAGGTCACACAGTCCTTAGGAGAGAAGGGGTGTCTACATCAAGTGGTATCAGAGTTGATTTCCGTCTGTAGATTTCAGGCGAAGGAGAAAAAGAACTTGAAGTTGTACTTTGTGTGTAAGATACAGTCAACAAAATGCCTCCAAGGAGATGAAGGGAGGCACCTTTATCCAATCATGTTGTAGAAAGAGAGATGCAATAACTTCATGCAAGGTTGGAAGCGATGGAAGCAACATAGAGAAGAGCACCTGATGTTGGAGACTTCAGTGATATAGAGAGTGAAGATGTAGAAGATGAAGAAGATGTAGGGGAACACATTGCTGAAGAATGCTTGCTAAGAGCAGTTGTTAGATTGGGAGCTAGAGACAAGATAGAGGTCCCAATTTATGAAAGCAATTTGGATGTTGAAGAGCTCCTAGATTGGATAAGGTGCATGGATAAATATTTTGATTATGAAGATGTCGATGGGGAGAAAAGGGTGAGGCATGTTGTCACCAGGCTTAAAGGACATGCAACACTGTGGTGGGATGAACTACAGGCTGGGAGGAGAAGTAGAGGAAAACAAAATATAAAGAATTGGGACAGAATTGTAGCCAAGACAAAGGATAAATTCATGCCCAAAGATTATCAGATCAATCTATTCAAGAAGCTGCAGAACTTGAGATAGAAGGGTATGATAGTAAAAGAATACACAGAGGAGTTCTACAAGCTGAACATCATAGTTGGACAAAGAGAGTGGGATGAAGAAAAATTTTCCAGGTATATGAATGGCCTGAGGTACGAAATCCAACATTAGCTCAGCATGATGTCAGTAAGGACAGTGGAGGATGCTTATCAGCTTGCGTTGAAAGAAGAAGAGAAGTTGGCTAGAAAACAAAGCTAGTGAGGTAAGGGAGTTTCCCATGAGAAGGTGCATAATTCCGAAGATGAGGCTGGAAATCCACACATTCACTCGAAAAGAGGAGGAAGTTCCCGAGTAAGACAGGGTGGTGGAAGAAACTCTTCTATAGGAAGATGCAGAGGAGGAATAAGATGTTATGTTTGTGAAAAGAGAGGGCACATGTCTTGGGAATTCCTCGAGAAAAATAAAGAAGGATGAGAAGCTCACATTTTGGAAGCACAAAGAGGGAATGTTGAAGTTGAGGGAGCAAGGGATGGAACATCCTTGATGATGAGAAAGGTTCTCTTAAAACTAGAGGAAAAGGTTAAAAATCCAGTATAGAGGAATAGCCTATTCAGGATAGCTTGCAAGACTAAAGACAGAGTATGCAAGGTGATAGTTGAGAGTGGGAGCACTGATAGCTTAGTATCCACGGATATGGTGGAGAAATTGGAGCTAGAGACAACTGCACACCCAGAGCCGTATAAAGTCTCATGGTTGCAGGAAGGACACCAGGTAATGGTTACTAAACAATTATTGGTTGAATTTAAGATAGGAAGATATAGAGATGAAATTGTGTGTGATGTAATTCCCATGGATGTATGCCATATTTTGTTGGGAAGACCATGGTAGTTTGATAGGAATGTCATTCATGATGGGAGGAAGAATACATACACTTTGGAGAAGAATGGTAGAACACACATGTTGCTACCAATAGAGGAGAACAATGTGAAAGAGGAAGCCAACACAAGCATACTCCTCATGAGTGAGAAGGAACTCCTGAAAGAAGTAAAAACATAACAGGAGATGCAGTTTGTTGTGGTGAGGAAACCCAGAGTTATCCTTACAAGTACTTCAATGGATTATTTTCCTGAAGAAGTTCATGGATTTTTTGATAATTTTGCTGACATAGTGGTGGATGAGCTACCTAACTCATTTCCACCCATCAGAAGTATCAATCATCATATCGATTTGATACTAGGAGCAAGTCTGCCAAACAAAGAAGCTTATAGACTGACACCTTGAGAGATGAGGAGGTAAAGAACCAAGTCCAGGAATTGTTAGACAAGGGTTTGGTCAGAGAGAGATTGAGTCCATGTGCAGTGCCAACTGTGTTGAGTCCAAATAAAGATGGAGGATGGAGAGTGTGTATAGACTCGTGAGCCGTCAACAAGATCACTATCAGGTATAGATTCCCTTTGCCAAGAATAGATGATTTGATGGACTTTTTAAGTGGGGAAAATTTATTTTCTAAGATAGATTTGAAAAGTGGATATCACTAGATCAGAATGAGGGAAGGTGATGAGTGGAAGACAACCTTTAAGAAAAATGAAGGTTTATATGAGTGGCTTGTTATGACATTTGTCTTAACCAATGCCCCGAGTAATTTTATGAGGTTGATGAATGAAATACTAAAAGATTTCATTGTCAAGTTTGTGGTTGTGTATCTAGATGATATACTAATATTTTTCAAGACTAAAGAGGAGCATTTGAGGCACCTAACATTAGTGATGAGGAGACTACAACAAGAGAAGTTGTTGATAAACCTGAAGAAGTCCTCTTTTATGAAGACATAACTCATTTACTTAGGTTTTTTGATCTCATCAAATGAAATAAAGATGGATCCAGAGAAGGTGAAAGCAATCAAAGAATGGCCATCACCAAGGACCATGTTTGACGTAAGAAGCTTCCATGGATTAACAAGTTTCTATAGGAAGTTCATCAGATATTTTAGTGGAATTTGTGCACCAATGATGGATAGAGTGAAGAAGAGGCACAAGTATTTTAAATAGACAGAGGAGGTCAAGAAGAGATTTAATACACTGAAGGAGAAAGTAACGAAGCGAACAATTATAGTCTTGCCAAATTTTGGGAAGACATTTCAGGTAAGGTGTGATGCAAGTGGCATTGCAATTGGAGGAGTTTTGAGCCAGGACAATAGACATGTTTCTTACTTCAGCGAGAAGCTGAATGAGACTAAGAGAAAATACTCCACCTATGACAATGAGTTTTATTCCATAATCCAAGCCCTAAAGAAATGGAGACATTACCTTGTCCCACAAGAGTTTGTCTTGTATAGCGATAATCAAGCTTTGCAATTCATAACCAGATATGAAAAATTGAACTAGAGGCATGCGAAGTGGATTGAGTATATGCGTAATTTTACTTTTGTCATAAAACATATTGCTGGGAATGCTAACAAAGTTGTTTATGCATTGAGCAGGAGATGTTTGACTTTGCACGAATTTCATGTAAAGACCTTAGGGTTTGAACACCTTGAGGAAATGTACAGTTATGATCTAGACTTCAAGGAAGCATACGAAGCATGCAAGAACATGTGTTGAGACATAGGAGCTAGTGGATAGAGTATATGATTCAAGAGGGATTGTTGTTAAAGGGCAATCAATTGTGCATACCAAAATGCTCAATGAGGCATAAACTTTTGAAGGAAAAACATAGTGGAGGATTGGTTGGACATTTTGGCCATGATAAGACATTTGCGCAGATGAGAAGTACATACTATTGGCCAAGTATGAGAACAGATGTAATACAATTCGTGAACAGATGCATAATCTTCCAACATGCAAAAGGTAAAAGATAGAACACTGGATTGTATCAACCATTGCCCATACCAGAGAGGCCTTGGGATGCAGTAAGCATGGATTTTGTGTTGGGACTGCCAAGAACACAAAGAGGATGCGATTCCATATTTGTGGTGGTGGATATATTTTCCAATATGGCACACTTTATCCCATGTCATAAGGCCAGTGATGCAACACATGTTGCAAACATGTTTTTCAAGGAAGTTGTGAGACTTCACGGCCTACCCAGAAGCATTGTGTCGGACATAGACATGAAATTTGTTGGTCATTTTTGGAGAACACTGTGGAAGAAGTTGGGGACATATTTTTCCTTCATCTCAGCTTATCATCCTCAGATAGATGGGCAGACTGCGGTGGTAAACAAAAGTGTGGGAAACTTATTGAGGAGTCTAGTCACTGAGCACCATAATCAATGGGATCGGATTCTTCCACAAGCAGAATTTGCATACAATGAATTACCAAACAGGAGCACTAGGAAGAGCCCGTTCCAAATATTGTATGGAATGAAACCCAGGAGAGTATCTGATTTGATATACTTGGAAGAGAGTGAGATCAGAAGCGTTGGAGAAGAAGATTTGCTGCAGAAATGGAGAAGCTCCATAGCCAGATCAGGGGGCAGTTACAGAATTCTAGCCAAGAGTACAAACATAGAGTTGATCAACATCACAAATAACTCCAATTTGAAATAGGAGATCAAGTTCTGGCACATATTAGGAAGGAAAGGTTCCCTAGGGGGACATATAACAAGCTAAAGATGAAGAAGATAGGACCATGTAAGATCTTGAGGAATTTTTATTCCAACGCCTATGAGATGAGTTTCCAAATAATGTGGACATATCGCCCATATTCAACGTCTCAGACCTATATCCTTACAGAAAGGATGACACAAAGGGATCAACAAATCAAGAGAATATTCAGTGGGAGAAAGAAATGCCTATAGTAGAAAAACCACATATGGAAAAGATTGGTGATCAAAGGATTAGTAAGAAGACCAAGAGGAACGCTTATTTTTAATATCTAGTCAAGTGGAAGGGACACCCAATAGAAGATGCCAGTTGGGAAAGTGAAGTTGATATCTAGAAGCATGGAAAGTCGGTACAAGAGAACATGGACATGAGTCCATGAATTTTTGTCCAGGGGGAGTATGATGTAGGAGCATCATTAGGAAGTACACGTGGCAGGACAACTCAGTTCCTAAGAGCCAATCCGAAGTCTCGAATGCTATCCAGTACTACAAATATTCTGAAGCGATAGAAAACAAAAGAGGAAATATCACATGCGTGGAGACAAAATGAGCATGCGTGACTTGGGAGCTTAACCCTGGTCTCAATGTAACCATAATTAGATAGCAATTAGTTTGTTTATTTTGTATAAAGAGAGATTTTGTATGCCCAAAAGAAGGGTTACGAGAATTATGAGAAAGTAGGAATCTCAGAGTAATATTTGTTTCTTTGATTTTAGATGTAACCATTTTCTTGATTTTGAATGAAGATAACAGAGAAAAATTGATCCAATGTATGGCGTAAATAGTGTTTGCAATTTCTCTATTGTTGTCTTAATATTTTCAAGAATGAATGAATCTTTCTACGAGTGTATGTAGCTTTGAAATGTTTGCATAAGAATTTAATTCAATTTTCTTCGTGAGTTAGTGCAAGGTGTGCACACAGTCCGCAAGGGGTGCGTTGACAGGGTCAGTTTGGACTCGTAAAGCTCAGAATAAATAACGTAAGACTTTCATTGTAGGAAGTGTAAAGCGACTACCGCAAGGAGTGCACAGTCATCGCAAGAACTCGAATCTTATGTAAATATCTATTGCAAAGAGTGCACAGACATGGAATTCGAAGAATATTCGAAGAGACTCTGTAAAGAATTCAAAGGATGAGAGCGAAATAACGTCAGGGAGGCGAGAAAGGATTCTTTTCAAGAATCTTTGGATCTGAGTTTGACGAATTTCCCAAAAAAGAAAGAAGTTCTTGGGAGATCAAAACCTTTGGAGAGATCAAGCTCAGGAGGAGTAACACTTTCCAAGAATCACAAATGAGATCCAAGAAATGGACTCACAGGAAGGATAAAGGTCAAAGCCTTTAAATCCTTTCAAAAATATTCTAAGTTTGAGGAAATGTTTAGCTTAGAGGGAAGATCTGGAGCATCCTATCAGCATCCATAAAATGAGGAGCAAGTGTAGAGGAGGAAATATCTCAAGCATTATATATGAGTGCAAGAGAGACAAAACTGACATCATCCATAGAAAAATTCAAGTATCTAAATCAAATGGATGAAGCATTCATAACAATTTGCAGTCTCATCTCTCTCGATCTCCTTTTTCACGTATCTTCCTGTAAAATTCCCAATGAAGTCTGGAACACCTTGGAAGGACTCCTTGGAAAATAGGATGATATGAGGGGCACATTCTCGAGGTGGAATTTCTCACATTGGATCCAAATAGCTTCGACAATCTCCAAAATTTCTTTACAAAATACAAGGATTTACTGTCGCAACACAAAGCTTGTAGGGTTGATAAATTGTAGGGTTGATAAATCTAAGGAGGAGAAACAAATAGTTCTCACCATTCTCTCCAAGTTTGGTCTTGAATTATCCATGTTCATATCTACATTCCATTCAGTCAAATTCACCTCTAGAGCCACCTAGAAGATGCCTTATCTTGAGGAATTTATCGAATGCCTAACACAAGAGCAAACCAAGCTCATCAACATGGGAAAAATCAAAACCCCAAAGGTGGATTCACTTACTATGCGATATGGAAGCCATAAATATTATAAATATAAAGATAAATACAAAAGGAAAGCTCATGCGAATCCAAACAAGGATGGGTACTCAAAACCCTTCACCGATGCCTTCGGATCCAAAGGTGGAAAGGGAAGAAAAGGGGAGAAATGCAAATGCTACCATAAAGGATTCCATCATGTAGAAACAAATAGATCTAATGACCCAAATACTTCATCAAAATAACCTTGGAGATCGCATCCCCGAGGGTGCCAAGAAGAAGAAGCCAAAATATCAGAATCCCAAGAAAGGGAATTCTAGTCATGCTTTGATTGCCATAAATTCATCTCTCGATGCTTGGATCGTAGATTCAAGAGCATCACATCACATGGCCACCACAAAATAAATCTATTAGTCATTGGATGAATGCAAAGTTCCTCCTATTCTGATGGGGGACAACTCTACAGTTGAGTTCACCGACAAGGAAGGATTGAACTCACCATCGATAGCTTCGAGAATGTGTTGCATGTTCCCAAACTTTATGTCAATCTTCTCTCCATGTATCAGATGAAGAATTTTGGAACTGGAAAGAAATTCATATTCACACCTAATGTAGTGGACATCTATGACATGCAAACCAATTCCATGGTTTCTACCGATGAGGTAAATCATCAATCTAGATTGTATACATTTTCTGAATTTATTGAACCAGGTTCGGCTTTACTACTTACACATGCTGATGAAAGTAGTAGGATATGGCACAAAAGGTTCGAGCATCTGAATTTTAGATATATGCAATAGATTAAAAAGAAAATTTTGGTTTATGGTCTACCATACATCCATTTCAACAAAGGAATATGTGAGGGATGTGTTCTTGGAAAACACCCTCAAGAGAAATTTGACAAAGGAAAGACTCAGAGAGATTCCTCTCCTTTAGATCTGATCCATAGTGACCTCATGGGTCCTTTTTTGGATCCATCAATCAGAAAAGTGAGGATTTTTCTCATTTTTGTTGATGATTTCTCATGTTTCAAATGGATTTACTTTCTCAAGAAAAAATTTGAGGTCTTTCAACACCTCAAATATTTCAAATCCCTTGTTGAAACACAGTACGGAAAGAAAATGAAAATCCTCTAAACTGATAACATGGGAGAGTATGTCAATCATGATATTCAAAATCTTTGTCATGAGGCAAGGATTGAGTTGCAGCACAAAGTTCCCTATACTCCACATCAAAATGAAGTTGCTAAGTGGAAAGGCAAACCTCTAAAATAGATGGCGTCTTGCATGCTACATGCAAATTCACTACCATAGAGACTACGGGCCAAAGAACTTAATTGTGCAACCTACATCCAAAACAGATCTCCCCATAGATCTGTTAAGGATAATACCCCCTACAAGGCTTGGAGGGGCCTCAAACCATAAGTGACCCACTTTCATATTTTTGGTTCATGTGCATGGGCCCAGATTCCCTTTGAAAAGAGGAAGGAGCTTTATCCACAAAGCACAGAGTGTATCTTTGTTGGATACCCCGACGGTGTGAAGCGATATAGACTTATCGATATTTCCTTGGACCAACTCATCATTGATAGAAGTTTCCAATTCAAGGAAAGTGTCTCGCATGTACCTCAGTAGACGCATGCAGACACTTTCATTCTTCCACCTATCCGAGATTATGAGCATGCACATGTCGAATCTTCTTCAGACGAGAGTTATGATTTATAATATTCAGATGATCCAGATATAGAGTTAGTACAGTCAGATACCGAGTCAGTGCATCCAGATGCAGATGCGAAGCCACAGAAGAGGCCCAAGTGGGCCTAGACTACTCTCTAGAATGCAGGGGATATTGTTGGTCATCCAACTAATACTAGGAGGACTCGATTTGATTTCGAGGAGCCTCCTGTTTCACTCAATTCCACTAAACCATTTCCATCCAGGAATATTTCCGTGGTTCAGTCTTGAGATCCACAATCTTATGGCGAGGCTATTGGAACTCCCTTTTGAAAATCTGCCATGCAGGATGATTACAACTCCCTCATTGAGAACCATACTTGGGATCTGGTTCCCCTTCCATCCTGAAGGAACCTTGTCATGTGCAGATGGGTCTATAATACCAAGAGCACAGTGGATGGACAAATTAGTAGATACAAATCCAGGCTTGTTACCAAAGGCTTTCAACAGGTGCATGGCATTGACTATAATGAGACCTTCGCTCCAATAGCGAATATCTATTCCATATGTTTAGAAATTTCCATTACGACAGCCAAGGGATGGGAATTCCATAAGATGGATGTGAAGAATTCATTTCTTCATGGTGATATCTCTAAGGAGATCTATATGGAGAAACCCCAGGGATTTATGTAGGATTCATCTTCGATATGTCGACTAAAGAAGACTCTTTATGGCCTCAAGCCGGCTTCGAGGTCATGGTATTTCAATATGGAGTCCTACCTGTTGTCACAGAACATTGTAGGTTGTAAATCAGACCCGAATTTCTACATGCTCAAGACGACTGATTCACTTCTACTCTTATTTTTGTATGTTGATGATTTGTTGGTCACTAGTTGCTTGACTTCAGTGATTGTTGCAGTCATGAGGATTCTACATGATAGGTTTTTTATGATGGACATGGGTCCACTACACTTCTTCCTTGGACTCGATATCAGTCTCTACCTCTTCCACACTGATTATTATGATTTTGAGTTCTTTCTGCTTGACATCTTTTGAAGTTGTGTGATCCTCGTTGATAATTAATGTTTCCTCTTCCTTGATTTCTTTCTCTTCCTTGACCATTGTATCTTCCTCTTCCTTGACTTTGTCCACAACTGTTTCCTCTATATGTTGACTAATCTTGATTACCACATCCTTAGTTACTGAATTGAGATCCTCTTCCTCTTGAAGTTTTAGTTGAAGATTTACTAGAACTCTCTTATTTAAAGAAGACATATTCTTTGACTTTTTTCTTATTCCACAATGTTTTATCATGTTGAGATAAAAAATCTCTCAACTGATAAAAAATTATCTTCTCTAACTTTCCTTTCAACTAGAAAGTCTCAAAAAATATCTTATAAGAGGACAATAATCCTGCAATCAATATAGTTGTCATCAAACTATCTTCTACTATAGTAAATACCACCTTAGATATATCTTGTCTAATGTTCTTTAGTCTGAAAATATACTCAAGTACATATCCACCTTCAGCCAATTTTTGTTGAAGCAACTTTAATTTAAGATAAACCCTTTTTGTTTTAGGTTGAGTGTCAAACAAATATTTCAATTTTTTCCATGCAGATCATGCATCAAATGTGTTTTCAATGTGAACATACATCTATTCATTCACAAAGGATTTAATCAATGTTAAATCCTTTTCATCCTTAAGTTCCCATTTAACTAGTGGTCCTGCATCAATGAGTTTATTTGGTTTTACATCGTCATTGCATATGTCTTTCCGTAGCTCATTGTAAGCCAAAGTGATTTCCATACATTGTTTTCATACTCTGTCATTTTTGGAGCCTTCAAGTTTATCGGACTTGGAAAATAAATTTACAAGTTCAGACATTGTGAATGCCTTGTTTGGAGAGAAATTTATGGATCATAAAGAAAGAAATAAATCATGCACCACAAAAAGAGACAATCATGAACACACACCACAAACTGTGCTACAAAAAAAGCACTATCAGGGCTTTGCCTTGACCCTTGTATAGTCACTTGAAAAAATAAATTGATTGTGAGTTCTACTTGGCTCTAATGAACTCTTGAATAAATAATTAAATGGTAGAAATTGCTTTAAAATTTTCAAAATTTGAATCTTTAAACCACTTTTTTTTTTGGTAAACTTACAAGAAATAAAAATTAAAATCTTGACTTAGTACTATAATTGAAATAAATAATTAAAACATTTATCTATCCTTGTCCCCATCAAAGTAAAAAAATTAGTTCGATATGCAAATTACATCAATTTAAGTTTCCCCCAACAAAAAATACTACTTTGAAATTCAATTAATTTTTCAGTCCAATTTCTTTATGAAAGGAATACGCCTTTGATATAAACAACAATACTTTTAAATATTTTTTGTTTTTTTGTCATGTGTGATTTAAAATATAAATAAGTAAATATCACACTTCGGAAATAAAAAGGTGTATCTTTGTCTTTATATGCCAAAAATAAATGAGCCAAGTCAAAACCTTGAGGTATTCCTCGATATTTGCCACAGCCAAAAAAAAAATGGATCTAAACCAATGCTTAAGTATCCATGGATGAATATGCTCTCCAAATGTTAGGGAGATTTAATCAGTTGTAGAATTATGGGTAAACAATTGTAACCTTCATGGGATCTCTTGAAATATTTCAGTCGCTGGATCGGTGAGAAAGCACCAAGGTTTGCAGAGAGGATGAGAGTTGCAGGGTTATCACAGAATGGATGAGAATATTCCACGAGGGTTTACATAAATCTCAATCGACTTTTGGCTAGCAATGGACTTAGTTTTGAGCATTAGAAGTGATGGCTATGTAGGATTTAATGATTTGTTGAAATTAGAAGAAAATACATATGTATTTTTTCTCATGTGCTCTCACACACTGGATGAGATTAAAGAGGCAACAAGGTTTGATGATAAATATTGATTGTAGATAATTGAAGACAATGATCAGTTGATGATAAGAGAAAACTAGGGACGCAATAAAGAGGCGTACAAGATTATGCTCAAATATTCATGCATTTGGATCTTCAAAAGGATTTAAATGATGGAATGAAGTTATGCATTATAGAAAATGGAGTGGTATTGATTGAAGGGAAATTATGATAATGGAGGGATCTTTTCGCATACCAAGTTCACCAATTTCGATTATAGAAATATTTGGACATGGGATTGCGAAACAATGGAGAGGAATCAAGCAAACTTACAATACTACGAGGAAATATTAACTTTACTATCAATATAAGGATCTAAAATATTAAATATGGAAATAGATCTATTGCACCATAATAAGAAGTAAAAAATTTAAATTCTCTTTTCCTTAATTCATGATTTTTCCAAGAGATTTCAATGGTAGAATATCCTCTTCACCATTCACATCACCTATCTCTCTGATGGAAAAAGTGTCCTAGACAAACAAGTTTTATTAATTAAGGAAAATAAATTAAATCAATAATGAAAGATCTTACAATCTCAACATTAATTTAGCATGAGAAAATGAGATCTTAAATAAACTCATCATGCTAATTCCTAAACTAATTTTGTTATGGATATCTTACCACATAATCAATTGAGTATTACAAGTGTCCATGTACACTAAATGTGGATTCTAACAAATTCCTAATTTATTGATTCTAAGAAACGATTCTTTTCTAGACATATTATTTACTCTAACAATATTCAGTCTAGAAAATCCTAAGTACAATCAAATAATATTATACTAAGTACTTTTAGGATTATAATATCTAACAACAAGGTTGACATAATATTACAAACTTGTATACATCGAATAATATAGTTGGCCATTACTAATAACCTCTTAAAATCCTATGGGTGGTGGTTCTTGTTGAATGACCTCCACCACATAACCCCTTATGAAAATCACTCGTTAACTTCTTAGAATCTTTAGAGTATACACATATGATAATTAATCCATCAGGATTTCTTCATCCAAGGCCTTGGTTGATAAAAACAAATTTCAAGGGCTTGAATATTAATGCTCTTCTTTTATGATGTTTCAGGTGTTTTGGACTTGTAACTTTCTTAAGATAGTAGATAATATTAGCATATCAATCATGACATTCAAATTATTCCAAAACAATTGAAATCATATGGAAAGGGTCTCCTTTCATCCTAAGAGAAACTCCATTTCCTTCTTCCATCATCTGAGCTAATCCTTGACCCTTATCAAATTTGTGGCTCTAATTTCCAAATCATGCTCTTGAATCTTAGACACCTACTTGCCTCTAGTCTTTACAAAATCTTATTGAGCCAAAACAACTTTTACTATAGATTGAGAAATATAGGTAATTATCTTTGAGTAACCAACATAAGTTCAAAAATAATTTATTGACTTTATTTTCCATGATTTAATACTTCAATTTAGTGTCTCTTAAAACTTTACTCATAAAATCTATAGGTTTCTCTTCACCTTGACCATTCTTCTAAAGAAAAACAATGACAATGGTATCCTTGAAGGAAAAGGAGGAAACTTGGAAATCATTTGAAAAATATGGACTTCCTAACACATGGTATTTCACAATGGCTTCTTGGCTTCTTCGATATACTTGAAAGATAAATTTCCATTCTCTTCACATTTTAAATATGCATCCTTCTCAAGTAACTTTTTTATGGGATTCATTATTTGGACAAAATTTGGGATAAATCTTTGGATAAAGTTGATTTTTCCAAAAACAAACTATAGGGATTTCTTGTTTTGGGGAAAGGAGATTTCTTTGATACCTTTAATTATTTTAGGGTAAGCCTTTACCCCATCATTTGAAAATATATTCCCAATAAGATTCTCTTTTCTCGAAGTTCCTTTACCAATTTTTACAATCTTCAGAAATTAGAATTTTCGGGTAACCAATATTGACTTCCATGTACTCATCAAGTTTAACCATCTCTTTATTTTCCTTGTACATTCCATGCCTATTAAGCCTTCCTTCCAAAGGAATAAACCCAGCATTGATTCTTTTATCTATCAAGTTCTCTTGATACTCTACCCCTTCTCTCCAATCAATCTCATTCTTAGTAAACCCTTGAATATTTTTAATCAATATTATAATTTTTCATCATCATTGAAAATTTTCCAAAATTCAATGTTTTCAGGCATAGAAGGTTTTAAAAAGTTCTCTTGCTTCCCACATTCCAACAATTACTTGCAAGGTTGAAGAGTCAAATAAGTTACAGCTAAATCATTATGCTTCTCATTAACATTATTTTCTTTGCTTCTAAAGAGAAAGAATCAAACCATTCCATTGAATCCCATATTGCATTTCTATACCTTTTCAATATATCCTTCTTTCATGCAAATTGATTATTCACTTGTAGGATTACTAAATCAATGACACCTTGGATTTTAAAAATTGTAATTCCCATGTCCCTAGCCATATTTGAATCCAATAAAGATGGATTCACACTTAGTTACATTGTTCATTGCTTCAAATTATAAACAAAATGCATAACACAAAGTGTCGCCCTTGGGAGAAACAAACAATATTCTTTCATTGACACCTATTTTAGACTTAACTCCATCAAAGTTCATTTTCCAAGAAATGTTGACATTTTCTTAGGGAGATGTCTCATTTGCAAGATTAATATAATATCCTATGTCTTCTTCATAGAAAAGTAATTCATTCATAATATATGAGGGGTCTTATACATGATACTTCCTCATTTTATCATGGTGCAAGGTCACATAGGTATTCTCACAAGTGGGGATAATAGCATAAGATAGGTCCATTTGGATGATACCTACAATATTAGTGAAGCACTTATAGGATAAAACCATTCCCCAACCATCTGGGACATCAATGACAAGCACATTCATATTCAAATAAATATCTTGAAATATTGCTAAACTCACGTGAATATATTTGATCAAACCACAAATGTTTACTTCTTTGGGATCCATAGCACATATTTTTCTATATGGTGTAGCGGTTTTAAGTCCCAACTGAGTCATCACATTGAGGGACATAACATTGGTAGAGGATCTTGAATCCAACATACAAATAAAAAACAACCAACTACCAAAGATATAAAAAAGGGTTAATGGTTGGGGTTCTTCCTTCCTTATTGATTCATCATTTGAAGAATAATAGGGGAATATTAAATTGCATATACAACTTGGGTTGAGTGACTTGTTACCTAAATCCCCAAAAATTCCATAATTTTCTCTCTTATAGAAATCGTTTCCAACTCGACAATGGGAATATGCACCTTACCATTACTCACTTGACTGGTTACATCCAACTTAATATTCAAAGGAGTATTTGTTGAAGGAATAATTTGAGGCATCTCCACAGTTGGTACTATAGGTCAATTATAATTCTTAGAAAATTTGGGAGGACCCTTTTGATCTCCTTGAGGAATATTACCTCTTTTTCTTTGATAAGTTATACCATTAAATCTCTCTGCATACATTCTATTAATTTCCTCAGGGGAAGGCCTCTCACCAAGGAATGAAATAGTCCTTTGGGATTCTATGGAATTGTCCTTAACTTGTTTCATATTATATTGGGACAATGATAACATTTTTCTTCCATCTAATAGATTGTTGCAAGTATCCAAATATCCATCACTACTTTGAGAACTAGATTCCATTATTCCAACATATTTGGCACAAGTTACTTCATCATGGAAACCATCATAATATCTTCAATAGAAAGGAAATTCACGCTTGAGAATATTGGTTGGATCCAATGTTGTGGGAGGTCTTTGACTTGGAGGAGGGCCTTGATACCCATTTTTAGGAGGAAACTTATTATTCTATTGATCTCTCTTAAGATGAACCAATCTATTCTTCAAAGTACTCATCGTCTACAAGAGATTTGTTTCTAATTTTTTTATTCCCTCTAGAATGGTGGTGAAAGGGACATTATAGGGTTGGTAAGAATGGACAACTTCGTGCTTAGGATCATCGTTGGATTTAAGAGGTTTTAGGATATCTATCTTTTGTGACAAAGTCCCATTGTTATCCAAAATCTTATATTTTTTCTTATATTCCATTATATCATTGGGATTTTCTTCATTTTGAAATATTCTAAAATGGCCTTGGAAAGAGTTAAGTTAATACAACACTTACATTTGACATGACTCACTTCTTATGTTGTATTGGACATGTGTACATGCCCCTGGATTGATGGTCACATTGGGTCACTTGAGCCCTCCTTAAAGGATTTACTTTGCATGGACATGATAGGGATATGATATTTTGTCCTTTGGAGGAAATTGATGTCATTTTACACACTTTATGGATGTCTTCCCATACATTTTGGAGGATGTTGGGATTTCCTTGAGGAAGTCATAGTTTAAGTTGACCTAGTAGCTTGTGGGAGGATGTGGAACCTTTTTTAGGTGACATTGCACCTTTTGGAGGTGAGTTGGAGGATGAAATGTTGCACCCTTTGGAGAGAATGTTTCAATTTGGATCCTCTACACATTCCCCTTCACACCATTTTTAGTCAACTGTCCACCATGGGAGACCAAACAAGCTACAAATGTGAGTTTGAGGATGCATTTATAGTGGATGTTTTCACATTTGAGCACTTTAATTTATATTGGGAGAATCGTTGGGGATCTTGTTGAGATATCCACTCTTCTATCATGGATTATTTTATGTATTATGGACTCATATATAGGGTTTGTAAAGAGATAACGACATTATTATATTTTCATAGGGTTTAAGCTAGGAAAATATTGCTATTTTATTGAGAAAGGTGTTAGATCCCTCATATAAATAGAGAATCATTTCTCATTTGTGAGTAACTGCTAGAACTTGTAGAGAACATTACTTTTCTACTTCTTCTCTTTTGTATTTTTTTATGGATGGATAAATGGAGAGACTTCTTGAGGATGATGTCTTGCGAATTTTCATGGAAATTTCATGGATTCTCTTGGCTAGGTTTTTTAATATAAATTGATTTCTTAAGTAAGTGGTTTAATTTGATATATTATATGTTGTTTATGGATGATTATAAGTGGAGTTGTACTTCTTTTGTGGTGGCAGTGCACTCTCTTGGTGTCTTTCTTGAACAAGTCCCTTCTTCATAAATCTTGGGATATTACTAGTGAAGTATTTTCCCTTGAACTATATTGAAGTTTGTAAGGCACTAGGTGGATATTCTAGATTTTGTAGTGAAAAACCCTATATATCACCCTATATCTACTTACATCCTTTCAAATGAGTCATTAGATGGCCCATATGGCTCCCAAAATTAGTAGGAACTAGTTTTGTCTTGTCTAGTCAATCTAAAATTCAAAATTTCATTTTTTATGTTTTTTTAGGGTAAATATTGGATTTGTTTAGCTTACATTTTATTTTAATCCATAAAAAACCCCAGACGTCTAGGGTTATCTTGTATATTTTTCACCTAAAATAATCTCCCTTGGAAAATAATCATAGCTAGTTTGTATCACGACAATTTTAGGGATAGATGTCTTGGTTTTATTGGCTATTATATGCTCTTAATTGTTTAAAATTAATAAGTTACTTACACCCTATTTTTATCCATTGTTTTATCCCTAACTTTTACTTGTTTATAATTCATTTATGGGGTTGAATTGTCTAGTTGTTATAACTTGTGTTATGTTGCAATTTACTTACCTTTTAAACAAGTTTTGTAACAATCATAAAAAAAAAAATTACATTTTTAGTGTTTGCGGATCATTTTACATTTAATAATAACTTGATAAATTGTTTAACTTAGCCTTAAATCACATCGAACTCAAATCTTTAATTTACCTTGAATAACCGCCAAACTATAATTGTTAAGTATACATAGTTAGGGGTGAATTGGGTAGTTACTAGGAGGCGTTAAAATTGAATTTTTTTTCCTTAGTCCTTTAAGATACTAGGGAAGCTTCCCCTATGTTCTATTGTTCTTCATTGAAACAAGGGAAGTTGTTTCCTAGGTGGGAGTGGTAATACTTCTAATGTTCCACCCATTGTGTACCGTGTGAAGGATTTGCACTATAACATTTTCACAAACCAACGAACATGTGTGTCGTTCGCCTGTGCCAGGTGCAAGTGGTACACAAAAAAGACCCCTTGAATAACAACCAATGAGGAAAATTATTGACAAAGGTGAGGAAACCACCAATAGGGATAATGGAATCCAAGACACTACATGAATCCCAATGAGTGAATAGATGTATTTTCATCGAACACACAGGAAACCACCCAGTCAACAACCAATGATGAAATGTCAATTATTGGGTTTGAGGTTTCCTAGCAATGAGAAAAGTAGGACCAGGGTGTGCAATAGGACTACAAATTCATGTGATTTTGAGACATACTTAGGTTATGACCGACCTGCAAAGTCAAGAGTTCTAAGGAATGGCCGACACAGGTTGATAAACATCCTTTGAACAAGAGCATGAGACATATGGAAGACTCTGGAAGCATAGAGTCAATGATGAAACTTTGAGATGCAGGAGGCATCAATCAAACTCTCCATAGGGACTGGAAAAGTAACAAGTCAGAGGAGTAAACTCTATGTAATGAGCCTAGCTTCCTAAGGTCATGATAAAACCAAAATTATGATGACAAGTGGAATCAAAGTTTTTGTGCTATGTTCAAAGGTGACATGACTGCTGCCAATATAAGATAATACTCCCTTCTCGCCCATCTTTTTCCTTTTTTTTCATAGTCAAATGAATGTTATGATACAGAGGAGGAAACAAGTGTCACAAGTAAGAAAAACTAGTTCCAGTAGTGGAACATACCTATGCTCATTTCAAGGAGGTGCATGTGGGAGATGGCCACTCAGGCGAATGTTCCCTCCTAGATATAGGGTTTCAAGCTGCGAAGGATATAAGCAAGGCTCTGCTTGGTTGAGGATGAAAAACTGTTGAGGTAAACGGTTTATAATGCAAAGTGAGAACTAGAAATAGGCTCAATAATGCAAACAAGGGCATGAGATGCAATCACAACTTAACACAAAAAAATGTCCTTCTTCAGAACCTTAGTCTACTTGGCTTGAAAAATGGATAAAATTGCACCAAATGGACATCCTTTCAAATCCAATTTACAAGTGTGAAAGAGACAAGTTCACTCACCAATATTTTTTCTTTTTCAAAATGAGTCAGAAAATAGCTTAAATCAAAATCGTTTGGTTTTCCTCTAGGTATAGGTCAACATGTTTATGAATGAGAAATGAGGTTTAGCATAAAGTAATGTATTAGCTATAAGGGAGTCCCATTCCTACGGAAAAAATATATGCATGGGCACCGAATAACGTAGAGGATCTAACTAGGGTACCCATGTTTGGTAAGTCTCTACCATTTGATAATGACACTTCTAGTAGGAGATAGAAGGTTTTGTGTCACTATAAAATGGGTTTGTACCTAAGGCATACGATTGAAATTCATAGGATGATGCAAGTGTGCATGATGGAATGGATACTTATCCTATATGCTGGGTAACGAAAATACCTGTCCAAAGTTATGAACGGGCGGCATAACATTGAAAACCGCAAGAATCCCTGGAAAGAACTACAAAAAACAACTCAATCCACTATCGTATTAGTCCATTAGGTGAAAATATTATCCAAAACTATGCAAAGTGGGTAAATTTTTCATATAAATAGTAAAAAAAAAAACAAATTTACTATACCATTTGTATTTTTTACCCAAATAGTGGATTTTGGACCAAGTTAACTCTGAACTTCAACTGGTGATTGTGAGAACTATGAGTGATGGAATCAATGAACGTATGGTCCAGTTAACTCCTCTTCCTCTCCTCTTTCTTTTCATTGGATTAGATTTTGCATTTAGGTTCCAATTGTTACGTTATTTAGGGCACATATTATAAGTTTAGGTGTATAAGTTTAGGCATATACACATCATTATACGCAATAGTATAAAAGACAGTTGACGTATACTCAACCCTATACACAACTGTGAACATTGCAGCCCACATACATGTCTGTAAACATTGTTTTTTAGTGATTTCTAACTCAAAAAAGGATTTGTCTCTTATAGGATGGTGCTAGAGTGGAGGGAAAGCGAGCATGAGGAGGTAGATGTTGTTGTGGAAAGAGATCTAGGGGCCCAAATGGCCTTGAAAAGATGTGGGTTATATAAGTTTTGGTTTCTAAAAGGGACGAGGTCCCAAGTGAGATTGCTACAGTTGCTCATGGATTACTGGGATCCAGATAGTGAGATATTCAACCTTAATGGGAAACCATTAGGGATTGAAGTTGAGGAGATTCATTTCTTGATGGGGTTTTCGCATTGGGGTGAAGTGGTCAACCTCAAAGACTGGGGAGTTGGGAGCGGTATGAAAATAGAGGAATACATAGACTCTCATTGCATTACAGGGACTGAGAAGGTCGTGATTCAACTCCCCATCAGAGTGATAACAATTTAAACCTCAAGATTGTTTTCCTCGTTTTGACAAAGATCATAGGATTGACCTCTTTACACCAGGCATCAGTACGCTTATGTTCTAATTGATAGAGTACTTGAGACCCATGATGTACGACTAGTGCACCTCACTATTGGCTAACATGAAGAGCCAGTTGAAAGAAAAGAAACAAGGTAGTAAGAGAAACTTTAGGTTCACTTCTATCTTGTCTAGCTTTTCCTTCAAGCGGGTTCTAGGATTGGGACCTAGAGTCAATATTATTTTGTGTGGACCTTGCGATCTTGGCATTGCATGGTGGATTGAGGTGATGAGATGATCGGGGTGAGGTAGGGTGCCCACACCCTACAACGATGACTTCTTCTATTGGTAGAGACGATAGGTCATAGATATAGATGACTACCTTTATGCATGGATCAATTTCAGAGGGGACCTTGACATGCCATTACCATTAGGGACTGCCTACAAGGACATAGGTATGTCAAAGTTTTTTAAATATTTAATTTTTTTTTGTATTTTTGTATAGGAAAACAAAAATATTTTGGATGATGTGAAGTACTAATTAGACATGTATGTGATGCAGACGTAGGTCCACAATGACCAGATGAACTTCAACAACACCGTTGGAGGCACCGGGGAGATGAGGCAGTGAGAGGAGATGCAAAGAGAGTCCTTCAAAATGTCTAGGGAAACCCCTATAATTTGACACAAAGCAGTCTGTTAGTTCAGGTGGAGGATCTGTCAGAGGCTATGTAGCGGCGGGTGGTATGTGTTCCCAGAGCTTAGGTGCAACTCTTTCGGTATCTTGCAAACATCGTAGTTTTTTATCATGACACTCATCTAGACCCACAAGCATAGATGTCATGACTTTTGTATGATCAACTGTATATGTGTATTGAGGATGTTAGCCCCAATTTTGTACTATAAACATCATATATTTTGAAATATATATAAAACCATGGGTCTTTGGCTTTACTTATGTTACAATGTGTACATTGATGAGAAATGTTTCTTTTCTTTAGTCATGTGACAAATTCCAATCTAAAAATAAATTATCATATGCATTAGATACATAATTAGAAATCCTAGGTATGTGATGATAAGTAATAAAATCAAATTGTTGCTCTAAAATTTGTACCCGTAGAAATTTTTGGAGTAACGTAGGATAACACACACGATAACTTCCATTCAACTGACATACTACTAACTAGGAATCCAGGAGAACCTCCAACGAGAGAATACCATGCGAAATGGCATCGATTAAAAGTTATATAATGACGATATATTCAACCACATTATTCATGGATGGCCCTAAGCATACACCACATGAAGACACCAGTAGACCCTCGGGCGAGTAAACAACCCAAGTGACAGAAGGCAAGTTCTGTGTATGATGACTGGCTCTGCCTACGAATCCTAGGTAAACCGAAGACTCCGTTGACATCTTCCAAGAAAGGGAAAACTCAATAAGCAAGTTGAAGACAAAAAGTAAAGGGATAAGATAGATACACTAAATTACATTAGTATACATAGATTTACACCCAATATTGGGGCTGAAGCGTAATATCTTTTCAAGTAGAGACCATTCATGGGCTCATCCAATATTTTCCCTTCATAATATTCTAATTCATAGGATCGTTTTTATAAGACATGTCGCATGATATAGGGACCATGACACATGGGTTTGAACTTTTATGCCCCCAGTGGTTCTTTGGCTTGATCATATAGAAGGACCAAGTCAACCTCAACATACAACCCAGGACAGATAAACTTATCGTACTGGACCTTGCCATGTCTTTTATTTGCTTCGATAGTCATAGAGGTGTCTCGATGCTGCTCATTGAGACTCTCTAGGTGTACGAGGCATCGTTTAATATCGTAAGTGTCAAGTAGGAGCACAACTTCCAATCTAAGATAAGGGATTTCACATTCAATAGGTAAGATAAAATTCACACCATGTACTAACTAGAAAGGAGAAAAAATGATGGCGGTCTTGAATGAGGTTCAGAATGCCCAAAGTGCAGGATATAGCATGATATGCCAGTCAGATTTTCTCTGGCTGACAGTTTTCTATAAAATGGCCTTGAGAGACTTGTTCATAGCCTCTACCTGTCCATTTTCCTAGGGGTAGTAAGGGGAAGAATAGCCATGTTTAATCCCCAGTTGAGATTCTATTTCTTCCATCATTTCATTTTGAAAGTGACTGCCATGATCAGTAACAATCTCACTCGGGATTCTGAACCTGGATATAATTTGATTGAATACGAAGAAGGCAAGATTCTTCCTGAAGGATTTAACTCTAGGCATGGCCTTGACCCACTTAGTAAAGTATTCTACAGCCATGATAATGTGTTGATTTCCCCCAACCGAAGTTAGGTTGGAATCCATAAAGTCCACCCCCCACCTGGTCAATGGACCAACAATAATGACTAGATGGAAAGGGGATGGATGTGAACGTATTTTCCAAGTGAACACCTAGAAGGGATGACACTTCTTAAACTCTTCATCACAATTTTTAAAGATAGATGACCAAAAATAACCGGCTCAAAAAATTTCCTGGTTTGTCACAAGCCTGAATAGATTACCACCACAAGCCCCACTGTGGAAATCGTTTAGAATAGACTCGGCTTCTTCATGAGTTAAACAATCATGCAATATATTTTCTACGCCTTGACAATATAAAGTTTCACCAACGATAAGGTAGTTCTTATCTTGGTATCATATACATCGTTGGTCATCTCGCGAGAGACGCTGAGGGAGATTCAAAGTTTGAAGATAGAGAACATTGTCTCCATACTAGGGGTCAGACGACGAGACAAGGAAAATGCGTTCATCCAAAAATGAATCAACATGAATAGCATCCTCTTCTAAAAGAGGAAAGAAGGATATTAACTCTGCAAAGATTAGTGATTTCTTGTATTTGGCAGAAGCAAAATCGAGATCAAATTCTTGTAAAATGACAATCCATTTATTGTACTTCTACCCTATGATATGCCTGGTAAGGACGTATTGAAATGCATTGAAATTGGGAATCACAATAGTTTTTCAAAGCAATATATAAAGTTGTAACCATTGGACTATGTGAACGAAAACCAAAAATAGTTTTCAACGTGAGAATATTTGAGTTCAGGATCAACTAAGTTTTGAATAAGATAGTAAATGACGTGCTCATAGAGCTCATCATCCTCCTAAACCAACACCATAACAATTGTCTCTTCAGACGCAATGACATAAATAAAGTAATCTCTATTGTAGTCTTGAGACTTCGACAGAGGTGTCGATACCAAGGCTTTCTTCAAAACATCGAAGGATTCCTTGGCTCACTCATCCCAGATAAAATGGGTGTCCTTCTTCAAGAGACACATGAAACCCTTACTAATATTGGAATAGTTCACTATAAACCGACGTAAAAGGTTATCTTTCCCATGTAAACCTTGAAGTTGTCGAATAGTGCGCGGGGGAGGCAATCAAAGTATTGCCTCAACCTTTAACGGATCTACCATGATCCCAGTCTCAGAGACAAAAAATACTAGGAGACATCCTGACCTAATGCAAAAGATTCATTTATGAGGTTTCAACCAGATGCAATAATGATGACATCTTTCAAAAACTAGTCGAAGGTGCTTAGGGTGATCCACTCTCTTACGGGAGTGAACAACAATATCATCAAGATAGGCTTCGGCTATATGCTTGAGATAATGAAATGTGAAGGTCATAGCACATTCAAAGGTTTCTACGATGTTTTTAAGGATGAAAGGCCTCTTCTGGTATGAAAAAGTACCCCAAGGACAAATAAATGTCATCTTATGTTGATCCTCAAGTTTTATGTGAATTTGGTTATACCCTGAAAATCCATCCATGAAAGAAAAAACTTTGTTTCACGCACACTCGCCGAGAATTTGATCGATGAAGGGTGTTGGGAAGTTGTCTTTAGGAAAGGCCTTGTCCAGATCATGAAAATCCATGCATACATAGATGGTTCCTTGCTTTTTATTCATAGGAACAAGATTGTATACCCATTCAGTCAAGGGAACTGGGTATATAAAGTCGACAGTAAGAAATTTCTCTACCTCTGCCTTAATAGCAGGGGCCTTTCGGGTATTGATAGATCTAAGATGTTGTCGAACATGCTTAGCATCTGGGTAAGTTTTAATATCAAGTTCAACAATTTGAGGGTCAATTTATAGAATCTCTTCATATGACCAAGTGAATACATCTCAGAATTCCTTGAAGAGTTCGGTGTAGATCAGAATTTCTTCTGGCGAATAATTTGCACTGATGTGTACATTTTCAATCTTGCCAGTGATACAAGAGATATCAATTGTGTCAGTAGGTTAGATACATTCCATGTTCCCTTCGGCATAAATTTCATGCGTATCAAGTGGACCTATGTCGTGACTGACTATCTCTCTCAAAGTAGATCTAAAGTCGTCTTGTTCGATTCTAGCAAGATCTGGGAGAAAATAAGAGCGGTGATGCATATCATCCCAAGTTTTTTTAGAACCATTCATGGCCTCAACGATGGCTTCATATGAAGGTAAAGTATCATTGAGGTAGTCATGTGAACAAGACAACGAAGTGTCCCACACAAGCTCAAGAAAAATATCCTCCTCATTCATCTATGAGGTAATAGGATTGGGATCGACGAAAGATTCAAGAACAACTTGATACACTATTTCCGTTATCGATAGTGGCATGGCCATTCCAATATGTGATTGACCTTCACAAGATGCATTAGAGGAAGGTAGGATCCAAGGATCATTAAAATAGGAAGTGTGGAAAGGAACTAACCTCTCTAACGAAACTCGCCTACTCGACATGGCGTAAATATGGTGAAACAGTGTTGTGAAGTCAAAGGTGCCCATAAGGGATGAATATAGTCTGACACCAATATTCTCAATTTTTGGCTCATAATTATGGACCATAGGGATCGACATTCCAATATATTCATTGGGACTAGCATACGAAATGAAAAACTAATCGATCATCACAATCTTCCCATCATGAGGAAAAAAAAGAATATAAAAGATGGATAATACAATTGAAGTCATAGCGTAAGTCCAATTGCATCCTAGTAACAAATTATAATCGAGGGGCACATCAACCACCTCGACTCCCACCTCTATCATCTTCACACCTAACTAGACCATAAAGGCTAGAAGAATACCATGAGGGCATAAGGAACGATCATCAAAAGCAGTCAACATGGTTGGAGACTGAGAAAGAGTCAAAGACCCAAGGGATTTCCAACAGACTAGGGACATCACACATGTTGCAGTGCCTTCATCAACAACAATACACTTGATAGTATACTTTGACTAACCCACATGGATTTCAAGTGCCACATGGTAAGGAAAGAGTGTCTTCACATCTATGACATCAAACTTGATAACTTTTGAGCCACAATGATCTAGAGCTCCTATCGCAAATAACAAGGAATTCCTTTGTTAAGGACATGTCTGGAGTACCTCCATAGCCGACATCACACAAGGGGTTTGACTGATGTCCTCAACAATAGAGTAATTATGGGAAGCTCTAGTGTTAGGATTGTGGGTAGATAACTTGATTACTCCTTTCAGAATACAAGGTGGGGCTTTGGTTTTTCGATATGTAGGGGCGTCTTGAGAGGAGGAGGAGACTCTAGACCAGGTACCACTCAAAGGGGTACCAACAGGTTTTACAAGGGTGGCCAACAGATGTGCGCTTAACTACCACTTGTGTTTCCTACATGCATGAATCCTCGAAAGTGGGTTTATGTGCATAACGCCAGATCTTTGTAGCTTAAATACATCAGAATACGTCTCTACCATGAAAAGAAATTCAACCCACAAATTTTTGCCGAGGAAGGTGCTCTGATACCACTTGTAATATTCCAGATACAAAATAGTATGCAAAACATAAATAATTATCTATAAATGGAATATAAACAATGATATAACCATAACGACACCACAATAATACCAAAATAATAACAGAATAACACTAGAGAGAGCACTTTGATTACTGAGAGCAATGTTCACTTTCCTCTTCAAGGGGGAAACCTCCAATAGAGAAAATATCTATTACAATAATATCCAAGACAAAACTTCTCATACCCTTGACTCCTATTACACTAAATATGTCTATCAAAAGAACCATCTAGATGAATATCCTTCTAGAAGCAGAATCTTCTATTAGGTCTTCTTATATTTGATTTATTTTTCCTTATTTATAGGGCTTATTAATATTGATCTTTACTGCATGGAAATATATTATTCTACCTATGTGAGGGGTTAGGTCCCTAACATATTCCTTGGGTTATCATATGCACTTCTCCCCAGAGGAGCATTTTTTTCATGCCACGTTCATGTACGCATGCTTACTTTCAGTTTTATCAAATAGTTGTTATATGTTGTTTATCATCAGGTATTTTTTACGTCAGGTATTTGGATTTTTATGTGGAGGTACTTGTTAAGAAAGTTGACATCCCCTTTAGGTAAATGTTTGATACTGGCATGTAATTACTCCCTCTGTAAACAATTTCATATCCCAATCACACCCTCTGACAGTTTCCTTTAGGGTCCCTAGATCCGACTCTATAGTACCTTTACCTCTGCAACATTTTGGTACTATCAACTGATATCACTCTCCCCCACATGAGTTGTCCCATTCATAGTTCCCGTTAGAAACTTGACACTCATGTTGTTTTCACCCCCTAGGATTGGGTGTCCCGAAAATATTTTTCACTTCCAAGAATGAACCCCATACTTATTGTTATCATATTGCTAACCTTCCCAGTGGACCATCGGGTCATATCATTCTACACTTGGTTCTGTTGATTTCACCCCTACAATTCCATTAGCCTCCATCTCATCCACCATCAAATTTCCCATCTGAAGATTGTACTCCATCCATTTACCTTATACATAAACCCACCCATGGGGCCCCCTCCCTCCACTAGTTCTCTTTCACAAAATTATTCCCTAAACTGACCTAGCCATCTTTCATTGGGGCACCCGTTTCTTTATCTGTATAGTATCCATGCTAGAAGGGTCTAATCCCCAGGGAGATGATCAAATTATTGAGCAGGTTACTGTGGGAGATGTGGTAGGTATGATGAGATCCTTCTAGAGGATGTTAGAGGAATTGATTAACTTACTGGATCAAGATGAGGGCAGAGACTGTGTACCCAAAGAGGGCTCACAACATGCTCTAGTTGATAGTCGTAGTATACACAAAGCACTCGAGAAGGTGAATTTTTATGAGTTCATGGGTGTCACGGACGGCATAGCCGCCGATACATGGTTGGAGAATATGGCGATGTGCTTCCCACTTCGTGATTACACCTCCAACATAAAATTTTGTATAGAGGTATTTCAGTTGAAGGGGAGTGATCTTCTATGGTGAAAGACACTCCTACCTCAACTAAACATGGTCGACAAAGATGTCTCATGGGAACTGTTCAAGGAATGGTTCTGGGAGAGGTGCTTGTCTTAGGAATTCATTGATCTTCAAATTAATGATTTCAATGCCTTATGAAAGGGTGTTTGTACGGTGTCAGAGTCATGGAGATACTTAGGTATGCGACACATCTAAACATAAAGAAGTTAAAGGTAAACAAGTTTGTCTTCAGCCTTAACTTCAACATTCATGTGAAGGTGAGGATCATAACACCTCAGATGCTGCATGATGTAGTTTAGAAGGCCCTCATAGCCGAGGAAGAGTTGAAAAACAGGGGTAAAGGCATGAATCCTTCTAGACATACTGTACAGACGTCATCAGGAGCATAGTAGTATTAGAAACCATCCAGACAGACTTTAGGTCATCGAGATACACCCAAACGACCTATGTTCATGAAACCATGGTGATAGATTCCTTAGTAGAGGAGTCCTTATAGAGGACCAGAACATAAACAACAATATTGCTCGTGTTGAAAAGTCAACAAGAAACATGTCTCTAATTTACTTTTTCCTTAAATAAATTAGACAATAAATATTAATCTATTATTTCATTCATAACTAAGTGAGTTGGATTTGTAACATAATTATAAGTGTAGTTAAGTGAGTTAAGATCAGTTGTACTAGTT
>SNQJ01S0007241.1:13480-25079 GCA_010110895.2 Picea sitchensis | reverse complement strand
CAAGGAGGACCTTGCAAAGGAGTTTGAGATGAAGGATTTGGGCCTTCTTCATTATTTCCTTGGTTTGGAAATATGGCAACGAGATGGTGAACTTTTTGTGTCTCAAGGAAAGTATGCAAGAGAGATACTAGGTAAGTTTCACATGGAGGGCTTCAAACCCATGGATACTCCTCTTCCAGGAAACTAGAGGAAAGAGGACACTAATTCTGGAGAAGTAGTGGATTCTACTGTCTATCGATAGTTAGTGGGTTCACTAATGTATTTAGTGAACATGAGACCGGCTATTTTCTATGCGGCTAACCAACTAAGTCAAGTGATGGTTAATACTACCAAACTCTTTTGGAAGGCAGGTAAGAATTTCCTGAGATATCTGAAGGGCACATCTGAGTATAGATTATGGTACAGACAGCTGGATGAGGTGAAGTTGCATGGCTTCACAGATGCAGATTGGGCGGGCAGCCCAATGGACAGAAATAACACATTAGGGGGGATCTTTAGTATCAGATCTACAACTATTTCTTGGTACAACAGGAAATAGAGATCCATGGCACTTAGTTCAGTGGAAGCAGAATACATGGCAGTGATTCAAGCTGCATGTGAGGCTACCTAGATGAGAAAGATCTTGGTTGGATTGTTTTGTTCTCATTTAGATCCGACAATGATTTATTGTGATTATCAGAGTTGCATTAAACTCTTGATTAATCTTGTGTTTCATGACATATCTAAGCATATACATATCCGATATCATCATCTCAGAGATTGTGTGTAGTGGAAGATCATGTTGCTTCAATACATTCCTATGGAAGATCAGGATGCAAACATTCTAACGAAGGAGCTCATCAGGAGAAAATTCAAATATCATAGAGATAGGATTGGGGTGAAGGATAATCCCTTTCTTGTTGAGAGGGAGTGTTGAAAAGTCAACAAGAAACATGTGTCTAATTTACTTTTCCCTTAAATAAATTAGAAAATAAATATTAATCTATTATTTAATTCATAACTGAGTGAATTGGATTTGTAACAAAATTATAAGTGTAGTTTAGTGAGTTAAGAGTTGTACTAGTTGTATCTAAACATGCACTAGTGAGAGTTCAGTTAATTAGTGAACTCACATGCAACTGAAGATCCACCATGGTTAACTACATGCATGCCAGATCCAGTGGAGACCCAGTTGAGATAACAGGTGAAAGGGACAGTTTGTATATCAGTTGTGATTTGATCACACATGCAGTGGATATGCTTACGAGCATGTGCAAACTAGGCAATTCGTCAATATTCGATTGTGAGAATTCGAATTGCAGAGGAGGCAGGCTGTCTAGACATAGGCATTAGCACATGTATTTGTTGATTTATGTATGATAGTGTGAGACGATTGTATTGTACTAAGAGCTCTTGGATTAGAGTTTTGTATGAGATTGTTTCAATATTCATGATATACATAATATATGATAGTGGGGTTTTTAGCTTTACACTTTCCTGGTAAAACTTCTATGTTATGTGTTCTTGATATTTCACTTTGTGAATGTGGGTGTGATCATGGTTTAATTTTACGCAAGAATAATAGTAGAAGCGATTATGTATTTAACAGTGGCGTATAATTGTTAGATCAGGGGAATCACAGAAAATACTTAATTTGTATTGAAATTTCCATAGCCCACATTAGCAACAATAGTTTAGGCATATTCAATATAATAGACCAAGATCAAATACTATCAGGCCAACAACTTCTACTTCATGGAGCAAGAGAACTACACCAAAGAATAGATGTTGGACATGTGGAGAGCCACATTACCAGTGAGATTGTTTGATTGAGAATGCTAGAGCGACTGGATCATCAGGACCCACTACATGTTGAGATTTGGCCAAGGCCCACAGGGCACATGCAACAATGAACAACTGCCGGGACAAGCACCATTCCAATGTGCTCAAGACATCAGGCACAATCATTGACCAAAATTTTAGTATATTGATAGATCCAGGTGCTATAGAGAGATTTATCTCTAGTGCAATGCTAAAGAGAATTAAGGTAAAGGCAGTTGAGTATGATGAGTTCAGATACGTAGAAATGGAATCGGGTGCCCAACAGAAGGTTGGAGGAAAGGTTACAGACTATAGAATTAACTTGGGACATTTTGTAACGAAGGCCAACCTATATGTCATGATGTTAGGATCTTATGACATAGTGATTGGTATGGATTGGTTGGAATCACATGATGCGATACTTAACTATAAGATGAAACGGTTAATTTTTGTTGGATTACTGAGAGGGGGGGTGAATCAGTAATCAAGCAATTTAAACCTTTTTAACCATATAATCCAAGTGTTATATTAATGTAGAATTATCATCCAATAACTGTAGAGTAAATAAGAAATGAAAAAATGAACAATCATAGACATACATACCCAAAGCAGGAGAAAACCACGAAATGCTATTTCTTATATGTCTTGAATAATTACATTCATTGGAAGCACTGAATTTCTTTGTTTTCCAGCTTCAACTTAAAGGAGGCTCCAACCCCCTAGTTTCTAAGGCTACAACTCGAGGGAAGCTCCAACTCCCCAATTCTTTGGCTACAACCAAAAGGAGGCTACAACCCCCTAAGTTCTCTGGATACAACCGAAAGGTGGATACAACCACTTATCCTTGCCCCGTCCAACTGCCTTGATGTATAAGTAGAATGATGGAACCACTGCCACACTATCACTGTGAGATATACCATTGTACAATTGTATCAACCTGTACCATTGACTTGTATCTAACCTGTACAACTTCCCTATACTCATTCTATACTTGAACTGAACATGTATCAACAAAATAAAATAGGTACATGACCTGTAGTGCTACAACACACGTATGTACATGCCCTATCTGTTATGAAGCCATTGTATGTACATGATCAATCTGCTATGCAGCCTATGTATGCCTTCTAAAAGAACTAGGGTTTCCTTTCTCTTGAAAACTTTTAACCCTATGTAACTTCTTTCACATAGATCTGTAACCTATCACTGTATCCATACAGTAACTGTACCCTATGCATGCATCCTCATACATAACCTTTACCCAAAGAATATATATCTCTCTCTAGTCATGTGCCATGTAGGTGTGTGTAATCATGAACAACTATAATAACCCTCACATGATATAGTCATCAAACCCTTTCTAATATCCAGCCTCTCAAAACATCAACCACTTCACAAATACAAGCTCTCAACCATGTACCACAAAAACCATTATCCCTATCCCAAGAAATACAATATGTTCCTCAACAAGAAGTATTAATGATAAATATACCGGCATTGTATTTATGTAGATATAACTTATGCAGAAGATCCCATGCAACCACTAGTATCTTTAGGGAGAATCCTCAAATCTTCATAACCATTTCTCATGCATACAACAAAATCCAACTATTCATAGAAATAAGACATATCTTTTGAATCAATGGATGGATATCATGTATCTGATCACTGTAGACCTTCCAGGGAGGTTGATCTTAGAATTTAGAACCTTTGCATATTCATCTTCTCAAGTTTCATGAATTTACCAACATGTACACACCCTATACATTGTCAACCCGTGTATGCCTCAGTACGTACACACCCTATACACAGTTAGCCCGCGTACGCCTCAAAAAATAGGGTTTTTTAGTATTCGATGTAATTCTGAGAATTTCATCGTCAACCCTCCGTACTACCTCCGACTTTTACAACTATAGATGTATCCATGAGTACTTGCAGTAAGCCTCACACACCAAAATATATTCAATATGTTCAAGTGTGATTAAATGAGAGAGATTTTCCTCTAATTTATACTTTCATGTAGCATTACACTTTCCTTATTTTAGGGAGTTCTCCATTTACTTTATTATTTAAATAATTTCTTTTGCAAACACTTTGAATTTTAGGGGCTTCTATATGACTCATGAGGGTCCTCCAACTTCACATGGCCATAAATCTCTAACCGTGAGGAGTTATGTGATGTTCCACATACCACTGGAAATGGCATGAAAAGCATTATCCATCTAGGATAGTTTCACTGAAAAATTCATTGACCTTCATCTCATTATTCCACATTTAAGCATGGGTTCTCTAGCCATACTTCTAGGATAACTCAATCTGCAAAGTGTCTTCTCATGAGGGATTTCACCATAACGGGACCACTTTGGAGTTCATCCATTTGTACTTCTTATCAAATATGACTAGAAAATAATGAGTCATCTTTACATAAAAAAAACTTGGGTCCATTACCCAAACCTTTGTGCTGCCAGAATTTGCTATCGGACTTTCTTCAAGGGTTGACATCAATGACAACCAACCTTAATCAACAATATCCCCCTTTGGCATTGCTGGAAACACTTTGATGCAATAGTGAAATAATTTCATGCCATACTAAAGTCATATCACTCATTCTCCCCCTTAAACCATGCCTCTATCCTCTACATCTTTGTGACCATTGCTCCCCCTGGAATCATGCCTATGTCTTGTGCATATGATAAATCTCTCCCCATTTGTCATCAATTGCAAAGCTTTATTTCCATCCGGGGCTGCTCACCCTAACTAAACTGTCCTCTTTATGGTTCTTCCTCGTATACATCTAATACATATAACATAAGCATTCAAAAACATTCATTTTGGAGTAGAAATAACTCTAAGTCTTTGGCGAAGATACTCAAAGGATTTCCATGGAAGTGGTTTTGCAAAGATGTCTTCCAATTGTTCTTTTGTGCCCACATACTCAACTTTGATATTCTTTTCTACAGCCTATTCTCGTATAAAGTGATACTTGATTGGAAAGTGATTCATCTTGGAGTGCATCACTGGTTTCTTTGAGATACTGATGGTGCTTGTATTATGACAATAGATTGGAATGGGCTCATCATACTCAACCTATATATCTGTTAGAGTTTTTTTCATCCAAATAACCTGTGTACAACATGTTGCTGCTGCAAGATACTTTTCCTCAGTTGTAGATAAAGATATTGATGATTGTTTCTTTCTTATCCATGATACTAAACACTCACCCATGTAGAATGTTGCTCCACTAGTGCTTCGTTAGTCATCAATATAACCTGCCCAATATTCATATGTGTAGGAAATAAGTGATAGATCCTTTCCTTTGGGATACCATAATCCAAACTCTTTTGTTCCTTTCATATATTTGAAAATCCTCTTCACTGCTAATACATGTAATTCCTTTGGTGCTGCTTGAAATCATGCCACCTGTCAAACTGCCTGCATTACATATGGTCTGGATGTTGCTAGATATAGTAGGCTACCAATCATTGATTTGTATTTTCTCTGATCTAAGGACATTGAATCATAATATTTAATCAACTTGCAATGGGTTTGCATGGGAGTGTTGTTGGACTAATCGGTAGGTGCGAACACTAAGAGATCTCCCTAGATCCACCTGGATCTAGAACAAAACAGGACAGGACATGACTCTTTCCCTAAGTTACGACCATTGAATTAACTAGTAAGGAGGAACAAGTGACATACGTTTGTATCGCTTCCTTAGGTCTCTGTTTCTCCTGCTTCGCTCTGACGCTCTTGTGAGGTCAATTCCAAGACAACACAAACCAACCAAAGTGAAGATAGAAAAATGTATTCAATTGTCAACTTATGCATATGATCAAGGAATTACACAATAAAGTAAGAATGACTTTATTAGAAAAGGACATGCCATTGTATCATATTAATTGAAAGTAGAAGATACAGCCTGATTGCCTTGATGTCACAATATTCCTTTCAGTGGCTCTTGGTTCCAACACACACACTTGTTCTGTACTTGCATGAAGAAGATCCAATTCCTCTTGATAGACCTTCTCCAAGCTTCTGTTCAAGTAGGGTTCTTCACACAATTCCTTCACCAATTCTTCAATTAATCTTGCTTAACATTTTCCATGAGAATCCTTTCAATATATAGGAGAGGGTGAGATGGTTACATGGATTAGAATAATCCCACCAAATCAGAGAATCCAGTAAAATGACAACCATATGAATGCCAACTCATTTTCTAGAAGATCCCTTTCTAGAACCCTCGAGTCTTCTTCTCTTTTCCAAGCTTAAAAACAAGTTTGCACCCTATGTATAGAGAAACTTGTGAGAATTTCGCACCCTAGATGAAGGTGGCCTGTGAGAATGGGTCATTCTCGCACCCTAGGCCATAAGTAGCCTGTGAAATCACTTTGAAAATATGTTTTCTGGAAGGAGATAAATGCCACTTTTCTCAGGAGAAAGTTCTTGTTGGGAACCTGAGTACACCATTGTTAATACATCATCAAGATGACCAAAATCATGTGTAACAGAATGCCCCCCAAAGTATGAGGCCAGAATCAGTGATAGCCGAAAAACTTTGTAAACTGCGTGTGTGTGCCAGAAACTAGGAGCGCACCTAATCGAAAACCTGCAAACAACCAAACATCCACAGAATATCATACTAGTTCTGAGGTAGGCATTCCCATACTCAGATCATAGACAGATGACATCATAGGTCACGGCCACCAATCATACACCGTGGATCCATGCCATCAAAATATCGCATAGCCACCAAGAATACACTATGGATCCATGCGAGAAGATTCAAATTAAGATGACATAGCCACGAGACATACAAAGTGGATCTATGTGTCAGCAAATCATACATATTCCATCGCAGCCTGGATCAAAGAGATGATACCCAGGGTCTTAAATCCCATCACCGAAAGTATGAATCTAACCATGTGATTACATGTGCTGAAGTCAAACATGGTAGAAACCAGTTGATTACTGGTCATTGATGAAACTATTAACAAGTGCGAGGGAAATCACCATTAATTTCAATGAATCCCAAGGTACACTAGTACAATCCACCGAATGTGAATAAATTAGTTGAGGTCGAACATTCGACAGAATCTCTTGATCAGGGGTCAATGATGAAAACCCATTGTCGAAAGCGAGGAAACCTACCATTGAGGCATGCAAGTTCCAAGGTACCAAATAATTTCTAAGTCTTGTTTCTAGATAATGAGCTAGAGTTGATGGAACAAAACTCGTCACATGAGGGCCTTGATGTATCTCCCTTCAATGACATGAAATGAGTAACAGATTTTGAAGGTGAAACAGAGTATGATGTAAGTTGAACTGGACATAGGGAAGGACGAGGAATCGACAACTGCAAATGGCCGACTCAATAGAGGTTTCAGATGAACTTCTCTTGAACATATGAATGACATGACCAATGATTCGGTAGCACTGACTCAGAGACGACTCATGACATGACCTTGTAGCAAGTTGAACGCAAGACAAATGGATCTCCCAAACTGGCTTCAGATAATGAATAGGGGGGTGTCATGTTCAAGAGCAACACTTACTTCCAATAATATGAATACGAAAACATATCCCTTTCCTAAATTTCCCCCCCACCATTTCTGGCGAGTACCTCTTTATTTTTACACAAGCTTGAGGAGGATAACATATGCTTGTTGATGTAATCTCATCCTTCAGATGAGTCCCTCGGAGTATGTTTAACGAACCCTAGGAAGGAGTGGTTCGGTCCGATTATGGGTCTTTTGATGTTTGTTTAATGAGTCCAAAGATAGAAAACTCGAAGGTTTTTCACGATTATAGAGTCTGAAAAACAATCAAAAGAGAACTCTCTCAGTTCCTTTTTTGTAAAATAGTCTGGTGAGACCGAAAAAGAGATAAATTATCACCCAATAGATGCTTTCTTCAAATACTTTAACGAGCCTGAAAATAGCAAGATTGCTCGGCAATCTCTTCATGTTTAGAGAGTCTGAAAAGAGATTAAAGAGGACTCCAGGGGGTTTCTTTTTCGTATCGCCTTGTTGAGCCCAAAAAAGTGATAAAAGTGTTCTCGATTACATTCTCATGTATTTTCAAGCGTGAGAACGGACAAAGACCAAGCTCGAGGTTTTGTGCAAAAAACCATAAAAAACAATTCAAACATGCGATGAAAAAGAGAAAATATTTGTATCCTTGCGTATGGATGTCGAAGTCATCATGTCTGAAAAAAGTCGCACTCATAGGGGTATTAGGCATTAGGTTTAATAAAATAAAACAATTATAAAAACCAACAAAAAATGGTAAAAAGTAAATATAAGTGGGTAACAGTTCTTTTCCCATAGTCATTGTAACTTTGCCAAGATTTTAGCCCAAAACCCCTCTTTTGCCCTTGAATTTTGGTGCTCGATTGCTGAAGGTACGAACAACCATTTGCCGAACCGTCTCTGGTAGTGAGGTAAGCTCCTTGTCTTCTATCTTTTCATGGTTCAATTTTTTATTTTCATTGGCAAATTTAAAGTTTTTAAGCTTGTTTTAGGGCTCAAATTTGCGCTCAGGCATTCTCGCAGGCTAGCCACATAGGACCTGCGAGAATGCATGATTCTTGCAGGCTAGCCACACGGGACCTGCTAGAATGCATGATTCTTCTAGGTGGCCCCAAAGTCATTTGTGAGAACCTTGCACTGTGCCAAAGGCGCACCTGCGAGAACCACAAAATGAAAAACTTCTTTAATGTTTGCTCATTGAAAAATGTACCAAGGGTTGAAGGGAGTTGTTGACCTTCTTCTTATGGTTCTTTTGCAGGCATTTGGTTGTCACCATGGTTCTGGAATGGCGTGAAAGAGAGGATGAAGAAGATGATGCTATTGCCAGGAATAACCCGGGCACCATTGCCGCTTTGCGAGACTTTGGTCTCCTGAAATTCTTTCAGATCTCGGGTATGAGGGCCCAAGTCAGGTTTTTGGAGTACCTCGTTCATATGTGGGACGTGGACCAACAAGTATTCCACGTAGGGGTCCACACATTGTCATTGGATATCGAGGATGTTTATTTCTTGACAAGACTGTCATGGCATGTGTACCACGCTAGCTTGACTGGTAGCCTAGGTGGTGGGATGCCTATGAGTGAATATTGTCGTCAGTTACTTGTTCCAGAGGAGGAAAGAAGCAAAGGAAAAGTGGCCATTTGGGGGGTCTAGGATTTGACCCTTTGCACTATTTTGTTCACCATTTTTCGTATGGCTGGGAGCGCTGCTCCACACATGGCTATCTAGAGCTACTTTCAGTACGCCATAGAGTGTACTGAGCCTCGGGTCTTTAACTGGTCATACACAGTCCTTCGTAGCATGAAGAAGAAGCTAACTAAATGCAGGAGAGACGACCTGAAGAAATTCGGGTACGGGTCATTGTTGTTGTCCTTATTTCTTGATAGGGTTCCCTTACTAAGGTTGTAGGTTGAGTGGGGTTTACAGGCTCCAGAGGATCCGAGGAAGTCGAGGTCGTGTAACCTCATGGCCCGACATGTAGCTGGACCAATCATTAAATAAAATGATTCCTTCTTTGACTGGTTACAGCCACAAATGTTGATGGTCGATGATTATGCCTATGCCAGGTTGGAATTCCGAGGGGATCCAGACTTGGCCCTACCCAAGGATGCTTAGTGAGGATATCTATGTAAGAAGTACACATTTTTTACTTTTTAAATGTTTTTGTGAATTTTATCATATGCAAATGTTTTTATGTTTGTCCAAGGTCTAATTACAAAAATTCTTTTTTGATGACACAGACATGGGGCCTTATCAACCTCCGGGTACTTCTTCTATTCAGCGACGAGGAGAGGTGGCTCTAGTGCTAGGATGGGACACTGAAGATTATGAGGTAGTGGAACAAAAATTAGAGGGTTTGACTGTAGACATTCTAGACATGACTCTTGGAGAGGTCCCGCAACGTTATCAACGTCATACGGTGGGTGTGTCAGAGTCTATTGGCCGATTGCTTCCTAGGGTTGCCCGGGCAGTCATGTGTTACTATGAACATCATCCATGACGTTACTTTGTAGAAGCTAAAAAACATTTTGATCGTTATATATACATACGACTTCTACCGGCTTATCTTGTGTTGTGTGATACTTGTGATGTGATTGATTTATAAATGACCCAAATGTCTATCTAATACATAGTTAGCTAATGCATCAGTTAATGTATTTGGACATCTAGGAATATGTTGATACTCAATATAATCAAAATGACGTTCCAAGAGGCGAATTCGAAAATATGCCCGTAACAAAGTAGGACCTCGAATAGCATAGACATTACTTAATTGTAGTACTACGAGCTGTGAATTGAGTCGCACAACCAAATGACGGATACCAAGTGAGATAGCATCAATCAACAATTCGATAACAATGCTACACTCTGCAATATTGTTGGTCGCACGGCCGAGGAACACACCTCGTAGAGTGACAAGTTCGTTTGTAGGGGCATAAATTGCCCATGAAGCAGAAGTAAGGTTCTGAGTACTATGGCTAGTGTCATCAGCAAAGCCAATGTGGGGTAGAAAAGACTCCGACATCTGAAAATCAAACACAACGTCACATAAGGGCAGAGACTAGATAACGAAAAAGCATACTACAGTAACACACAAGAAGTATGATACAATAAAATACAAGTACTCATGCACAGGAGATCTTATGCATAGTACTTCTTTAAGTACAACCCATTTATGGGTTCACTCAAAGGGATACCGTCATAATCAACTAACTCATACGCTCCTTTCTCCAAAACTCATCTAACGATATAAGGACCTCGCCACATGGCTTTGAATTTTCCATCTCCTAGCATATCTCGATCTTGTTCGTAAAGGAGAACCAGATCTCCTTCAGAGAAAACATAGGGCTTGACATGTTTGTCGTATTGGGCCTTGACACGTTTCTTCTGGGCTTCTATGACTAGGGTAGCGTCACGTCGATTTTCATCTAATCGCATGAGATACAACAGACGTTCTTCCTCTGTAGAAGTGTTTGGTAGGAGTTCGACGGCTAGTTTTAAGGAGGGTATCTCACATTCAATGGGGAGGATGGATTCTAGACCATAGACTAACCGAAAATGTGTAAACCCAATAGCAGACTTAACGGACGTCCGGTAAGACCACAATGCTGAAACCAACATTGTGTGCCAAATTGTTTTGTGAATCCCTATCATTCATCGAAGCATGGTTATGAGAACTTTATTAATTGCTTCGACTTGGCCGTTGGCTTGTGGGTAATAGGGCGTTGAGTTTTCATGGCGAAGATCCAACTTTTCAGTGAGTTCAGACATCATGAAGCTTCTAAAGTGGCTACCGTGGTCAGTCACGATAGCTTGAAGAACACCAAAATGAGCTATGATGTGATTGAAAATGAATAATGCTGTAGTCTTTCCAGTATTGTCAAATGTCAGCATCGCCTCGGCCCATTTCGTAAAATAATCTATGGCTACAATAATTTATCCATGCCCCCAAACTGAGTGGTGGTGACATTTCATTAAATCGATACCCCATTTCGTGAAGGGACCAACAGAGACCACAGGGTGAAGAGGAGCAGGATGTGATCGTATCTTGTGATTATAGGTCTGACAAGCATGGCATTTTTGGATGGCGATTATGCAATCGTTGTTAAGCCCTAATATTGGCTCATTACCACTTAATTGGGGCCTATTAGATTAGTAATGTTATTTTATTTATGTCGGCTTTAGGCCATTAGTTGTAATTTAGATTAGTAATGTTATTTTATTTATGTCGGCTTTAGGCCATTAAACCTCCTAGTCTCCTATATATACCAA
>SNQJ01S0007240.1:119170-142159 GCA_010110895.2 Picea sitchensis | reverse complement strand
AAATATATATCTCTATTCTTCCCCTTCAACTTACAAGACTCCCTAATCAAACTCTATTCTCTGCCTTAAATAAAATGATAGAATAATAAATACTTCATGTTTTCCATGATCATGTGCAAATGATCATTTACATCAACATTGATAGATTCAATGCAATCATGCTTCAACCTTCTCGGAAATTTATAAGTTGGATCACCTTCAAGCCAAATGACTTTCCTCATGTCTTCATTTCTTTCATATTTATTCTAGTTGTCTTTGAACTTTTTGTCTTGTATCTCTTATGTCTTTAATCTGGTTCTTAGGTTCTTGTCACTTGGTAAGGTATTATCTCTTCCATCAAACCAGAAGTTGTATTGGTTGTTCCAAAATTTTCTTTCATCATATATTTTGTCACCTTGGAGAATTCTCTTCCATTCAACTATTAATATCTCAATAAGATATTGTGTGAGAGTCATAAAAATATTCTCCCACTTTCGTTCACAAATATCCAAGGCATAAGATTTCCTTGTCCAATCCTTTTGTGGTTTTATGGAAGGTTGATTGCTTCCATCCTTAGCATCTTCATTTTTGCATACACCTGCAAATTCAACAAACATATTACATAAAACAATTTCTTCAAGACATTCCTTCAATTCATTCTCAAGTACTAATGCATATTGTTCTTCTCTCGGATTATCTTTGGAAAATGTGTAGCTTTCTGTCCCATCGCACATATGGGATTCTTCCTTAACCATTTGCTCATCTCCTGCAACTTTTTGGATATGCTTGACAACCTCATCACTATTCCATAAAACAATTCTTTGCTCTGCATAAGTCTTCTCATTGCTTTCCAAGACAATGCCTTGGTCTATTCTTCCTTGAGGTAATTTTGCATAACCTTCTTCATGATTGTATTCATAAACTAACCTTATTATTTTCTTGGTGGCATTAGAAAATGATGTCTCCTCCTTCTCCATGACAGATTTTATGCGGTCTTCTTGTCTTATCTCCTTCACTGTCTTCTCTCCTTCACGGTCTTCTCTGGACTAGCTGCAATGTCTTGGGTTTAGTTCTCCCTATTGGCTCCTCCTTCACCATCTTCACAAATCTGCAAGACATGCACTTTCTTCTCCTTCGCCAATTTCCAATTGTCTCCAATAATGGATACAATTTCTTCAAAAATAATTAAATAAACATTCATCAAGAAAACATATAACCAACTGATTACACCTCTAAGTGTACTCTTCCTTTCATAAGCTTGTAGAGTCTCAAACTAAACTCCTTCATGGATTCCTTCAATTATGTCCTCATGAAACAATGTTGAACTCTCTTCTTTTGTGACATTTCTTTGAGGTTGTCCATCTTCAGAATATGCTACTCCTTGTTGTTCTTCATAAGAAAAGATATTCTTTTGTTGAACTTCTGCTTCTTCCACAATTACTTGCATTGGTTCGGCTTCATTATCGCTTGTACCTACAAATATACACTCACACAAACAATTAGTTTGAAATGCATTATATTCTTCTTCATTTGATGTCACTGACATCCTTTCCTGATGTTGATCTAAGCACGTCATCGTCTCTTCACTATCATTATCCTCTCCTAGGATTGACCCTTGTTCAGGTTCACAAAAGTGAACTTCTCCTCCATCCTTAGTTCTATTGAGTTCCCTCTCTGCTTTCATCCAAATATCCATTCTCTGAATCAATTTCTTGGAAAATAATCTCACGATAGGCCACTTGACCCTTTTTCTCACATTCCATCCCTATTTCAGATCTTCTCTTATCTTCTCCTATAGCAACTGCTTTATATTATTGAGTTGTTCTTTTAACTCAGGCATTTCCTTGTCAAAGTCTTCATCACTCGTCTTCTTTTATTTTTCAACCGCCTTGGCATTTGTTTCCTTCTTGTTGTGGCTTCTTTTTGAATTCCTCCTTTGAATGTCCTTAGTCATCTTCATCTTTCACTTTGTGAGTTTGTCCATGCTCATTGTGAGCTACAACTAAGCCTCTTCTTTGCAGTCAGTCTCAACCACTGCTACTTAATACCCATCAAGCTTTTCCTCTTGAGCTTGATCTCCTAGTATCACTTGTTCTCTATCCTTGGAACCCTCTAAGAATTCCCTTGCTCTTCTTTGGCTTCTGCAGTCTGCTCACACTCTTCTTCTCCTAAGAACTTCCATTGTTCTCTTCACTTCAGTCTTCAGTTAAAATTCCTTACAGCATCCCTTGTTGCAATTTCTTCTACCACAAGTTTCGGATTGAGAGCTTCATCTTCTCCCTTCTCTTTGTCGCAGCTTCTAGCTACAATCCTTTGTTGCTACCTGCATTCACATACAAGTACAAAATTTCAATCTCAATAACCCCAAGAGCGTTAATGTCGCTCTGATACCAAAATGATAGCCCCACTAGGTCCTATGCCTATAAATCAAAGTTTTATGCCTATAAATCAAAGTTTTAAAATTTTTGCAGTCCTAACTATTGTTGATATAAGCCTCTAACTATCCTCTATCCTATGTGGTGCAATTCCCTTTATGCTCTTCAAATTCATTATATGAATTACAGTCCACTTTAATTGTTCCTTGCTTATAAGTATAGAATACACATCAGTTCTAAGCCTGTCCATACATATCAAAGTTTAAGCCCAAGCGCATACCTATCCTTCCACACGACCAAAGCACCGGAATCCTGGGCTAATATAAAAGGCGCTTAAAACCTTTAACTGCACCCGGAGCTCCTCTGGACTTAAAGCTATTCCACGTAACCTCAGACTGTGACCTTAGGCTAACCCGTTAGCACTTTTCACAGCTGGTTTTAAATCCGTCTTTAGAAATGTGATTCCACATACCTTTCGACAGGTGGACCTTTCAAAACCACTGGAAAGGAACCATCGCGTTTCCAACTCTCGATAAACTCCATGTAATTTAAATTGCGAGTTGATCTACCAACCGTCGATCTTCCTCGACCTCGATCTGACGACTATGACTCCTGCACAAATTTTCAATGGGTTAACTCAGCTCTAATACGATCTGATGGCTCGAATTTGTTCTCTTGATAATCCGACGGTCCTGGTTATAGATTGAAGTTTAGAGTTTTGGTTTGAAGGCTTGCAAGCCGATTCGATCTAATTGTGTTTATAACTAATATGGATCATTGATCATGAATTTGATCAATGATCCTTACATCGATTTCTCCACGAGTTTCGATAGAAACTAGCTGCAGTTCCTTTTGTAAGAGAATTTTGTCCAGTGTGGAGTCTCTTCACTTAAAAACCTACACTTCTACACAACTTTACATCTTTGTAGAGGTGATCAAATCCTTACCAAATAGTTAGGGATTTATAACTATGTAATGCAAAATAGAACATCAATTACATTCATAGATTCCACTATTGTCGAATTCGTTGATCCTAAACTTATATTATGCAGAGACACAATATTATATCACTTCACCTCTCTTGTCTAACCTCTTTAACTCTCTCTCACCCCAATGCCTTCAATGCTTACCAAATAAATCCCAAAAGATTATGAAGCTAGAATTAGTTCAAATCCTATCCTCTTTCCTCAACAAACTCCTAAGATCCCTCGTATCCACAATATCTTGAGGAAGATCTCTAAAACCACCCACTTACTTTCTAGACCTCCATGACTCTCGAGATCCACTCATTACTCAATCTTAGTTATAATTTCTAGAATTCGATTAAAATCTTAGGAAAACAAAAAGAATTAAATTAAGGGAACCCACTCCCTTTAGTAAAATTGAAAGACCCTTTAGGCCTCCTCCAATGACTAATTTATGATGGGATTGCTCATGCATCATCAGGCATGAAATATAAGGCAGCAACAGTTGCTTCATTTATTTTGCCAAAGATTCTTTCCTGTGCCTTTTTCTTGACTTCACAAGTGCCCTCTTCGTGATTGTCATCGCAAAATTTACACCAAGCCCTTGAGAGAATAGCCTTTGGTTGATTATAAGGAAAAGAATTAACAGGTTGATTTCTCAAAACAACTTGAGAAGAGGACTCAACATGGATTGAATTGGTAGTGATCCCTTTCCTTTCAAAAGAAATCATCTGATTACTCATGTCTTGAACTAGTTGCAAAACAGTTGACATTTCGTTCTGCTTAACAAAATCTTCCTTAGGAAGACCCATTCTTTCCATTTGCTCCTCATATTCGAAATAACTCTGGAGTGCAGACCCTAGGCTTGTCACATTTTTCTCTTCTAACCTATGATGAAAAGAAGAGGGTAAATCATTATAATATTGAATTAAAGCAGCTTGATTATGAGGACGGATGAGTTATGGGATCTGATTGTACAATTTGGTGAATCTAAGATTGAAATATTTAATAGTTTCACCATTTGTAAAAACAATGTTATTATAATATTTTAATAAATATGTTGGATTCTTGGGTTGCCCATATGTTGATTTAAACCAGTAAACTAGTTCATCCCAATTGGAAAACACTTTGGGAGGCAATTCAAACAAATCAGCAACAACTTTCCCTTCTAGAAAGTTAACGAATAATCACATACAAGTATCATTATCATTCGCCCCTATATTGTGACATGCATTAGAAAATGCACTAAAATGTTATTTAGTAGATATAGTGCCATTTCCTGAAATTTTTGACAAATGATCTTTGATTTTGGGAAGGGGATTAGTAACTGGAGCAAGATCTAGAGGGGAGGACACATGTGATGGTGTAGTTGCGACATCTTCCTCGAACTAGAATAAACCAAACTTATCCATTACCTTGGCAGGATTAGTGGTAGATTGGACTCAAATTTGATGATTAAATATACTTCCAATCAAAGAAGAGACGGATGATCATGAAGAAGAAGATTGACAATTTTTGGAAGAAGAACTGGAAGACTCATATCGAAAGTAATAGGAAAGAACGATATTGATGCGCTGGAAGGATCAAACAAAGATCTTCGATGTTTTCTTTGTAAGTGTTCTAGGGACAACATTTCTTCTTCGGCCTATTTCAGAGACAAGATTAATTTTTGGACATAACCCTCTCATTCTTCAAGAAAAATGAGAACCCGAGGACATAAGATAAGATTTTTAATGAGGAGGATGATTTATGGCCAACCTTTGTTGATCCTTCCATTGTTCCGTAATTCTGATATCTTGAGAAATAACTTCCCAAGACTGATTAAGTTCAACTCGTGAATGGGTTGTTTCCAAAATAGTGTTAAATAAGGTCAAATAAATGTTGATTTGATCATCTAAACCCTGTCTGATTTTAGGTTGACGCACAACATGTATGGTCATGAAAACCGAAAATAAATAAGAAAAGAAAGATAGTCAAATACAAAATAAATTACAGTAATTAAAACAATAAGACACGAATACCAGAGAAATATTGAAGATTTCCCCAGTATGGTCGCGAAATAAATGTTGCTGAAAAAGAATGGTTTTATCTTAATACCAACATTATCATATTTTACTTGGATAGAGTAAAATAATCAGGATTGTTACCCTGAGTTTATAGCCTCTTTTATGAAAAATTCAATTAACTCTCAAGAAACAAGTCCTTGGAATTAATGTTGTCTTTATGATTTAACATGTCAAAATAAAAGAAAATGTTCAAAACAGAAAAAAATTTAAATATTTTTGAATATCTTTAGAAATAAAAGATCTGATAAGGCAACACATAAATACTCAAATGAGACTCGGAACCATCAAAACATTTTATTTATCCAAATCTGAAATACAGCCAACAACGTTCTTTATACCCCAAGGGTAAGGACCATAATGAAACTTAGTAATCAAAGATGGTATTATGAATCATACAATTGAAAAAGGTATTATTAAGTGAAACCAAGACTGAAATAAGCTGAAATGACAGGCACAAATGTCACTGCCTTGAATCTGCATAAAACCCTCAATCGGTATTGAAAACTAATCCAGAAATCTAACAAGAATCCGCAAACTATCAAGGACAGGTGATCAACCTTGTGAAGTATATCAACAAATAAATATTTCTTGGCTTTGCTTGTTGCCACCTTGAGAAGGATCCTGCTATCAACAAGAAGTCCTTAGCAATTATGTATTTCAAAGCTGAATGAATTAGAAAAGAAATCTCACTTAAGAAAGCAAGAGCAAACATTATCGAAGTTGTTCTCTCTATCACTCTCCATTTTGCTTATCACTTGAACTCTTCCTTTATTCTTCTCAAAGTATTTTGAGAATTTCAACTTCCTTTTGTTATGTGATTAACTAATTTTAGTTAATAGGGATAGCTTTATAAAATAATAATAATAAGGATAAGGATAAGGATAAATAAATACTAAGTGATAGGTGGGGACCCCCTAATTATTTCTTTAAAACTTTTCAAATAATTTTTCCCTTGTCCCTCCTCATATATAGATACAATTTTAATGCTTCCAAAAATCCATTTAAATACCAACATCACCCATATTTAATCAGTCCACAAAAACATTGTAGACAACCTTGTACCTCCCAAATAGTAATATATTTATCGAAAATAAATATATTATATTGTTGTCATAAATATGTTCAAAAATAATATCATATCAGTTGTTGAAGGATAATCATAAGCATATCCAAAAAAGAGAATCATTAAAATTGTCCAAAATATATCACTATCTAGAAGTAATCACATATGTCCCAACAATGAAATCATAAAACATCATCATAAAATAAACTAGAAGTCTTATTTTTTATGAGAGGCAGTTTGTCTCTTTTCACTTCCATGTGATTTAGTTGCCTTCACGACTTCTATTTGTTCATTTGTTGGTGCCTTAATCCTTGTTGTTGAATCCTCGGGATGCATGTCCTCAAAATATTTATGCTTACTTCCAAATTTTTGGGATTGGGCATGAGAAGTAACATTGTGTGATGAAGTCATTGATTGATCGGAATTGGCAGATTGAGAAGGTCATTTACCTTTACTAGGATCATGTTCTTAGGCTAGAGATTTGAGCTTATTTGATGGATGTTGAGTGGAATGGGTATGAGAAGCCTCTAAAGTGATATGCAGTGCAGATCTTTTAGGTGGAGGAGGTGGAGGTAAGGGCAGTGAAACTATTGGCCATCCACGAACTTGGTTCTGAGGTGAGTTAATAATCTCCTTCCAACCATAATTGGTTGACACTTCGGGTTGAAAAGAGACATTAGGTTGAACATGGATACCAAAAAGGATATGATGAGGTTGGTGGAATGGTCTTTCAAGTGGAAGGTTGGGCTAGAAAGCTCCTCTCCCTGCTAGGTTAAGGAAACTAGTCTGTAATAGTTGATTGAATTCTTCTGAATCAGCATCAAAATGAATGGAAAAACGTAATCTTTTATTATCCCTGATCTGGGATCTTTTATTCGATGACCATTACATGAATTTCATTAAATAGCATAAATAAAGCTTATGTGCAATATAAACAAAGAAGGCACAAATATGGAGAAAAGATGAGAAATGAGACAAGAACACAAAGCTTGATAATGGAGTTCATCCCAAGAATGGACTACATCTTTAGGACCACTTTAAAGTGGAGAGGCCTTTCTATTATCTCAACAAAAATTGGCATAAATACATGGATATACCTCAAAACTGAAAATGGCATGAAGATCCATTGTCCGGATGCAAAATCTGAATGTACTGGTGGACTCTTGGTGAGAAAACATGCAAAAATGATCGTTCATACGTCAAATTTTGTCACTTCTCATCCCAGGACCCCCTTGGGCTCTTCACCTCATAATGTGTTCCACAAAGTCTGCATTAAATCTCATGTACATGCATAAAATTATGTGTCGTCGTACAAAATTGGGTGTGAATCCCAGAGCATAGAAAAAGACTGAGTTTAAATTAAAATTCCACGGGCGTTCATTTCAATGGGATCGTTGGCCCGACTAGTTGGAAATGATTAATTAAAAGTGTTTGTTGTGGGAGGTCTGGGGGTCAAACCAAGTGGACCCCCCATTATGGAGTCGGTTATAACAACAACATATATATAATATATATGGAATATTGTTTCGTTGAAACATCCCATCGGATTGGATCTTGGTGCTAACTTTAGAACCCTGGGACTTGTGATGTGACCGATGCATGGAATTTTGGTCGAATATTTTGGGATGTGATCACTAAGGTGTGGACCACTAGCCGCTCTGGCCATGGATCTAGCGTCGACCAGTCCGCTGGCCATACATATATTTTTTCGAACTTTTGTTCTCTGGCCCTCATTGGGCATCCACGGGGTGCCACATGGCACCCAGTGATTGGGCCACATATCACCCTACCATTTGTTTCCCCTTGCCTAGTCATCCTACCACATAGGTTCCACCTATCATGTTGTAAAAAGGCCATGTGGTCGCCCCTTGGTGGTGTCATGTGTCATCTCGTTATTGGCCCACTATGCCACCGAAAACGCCAAATCAGCATGACACGTGGCATCATCTCGTGATGCCACATCGGCATGTTGATGTCATCATGGTGTCATGTTGATGTCATATATGTACGTTCAACTAATGATGTCATTTGTACGGATTTTGATGTCAACAGGTTGACTTTGACTAGTTTGACCACAACTTTGAATGGTCGTATATTTTTCATCGTGACTCTATTTGAGGTCTCGTTTGCACCGTTGGAAAGCTCTCGATGAGCTCTTTGACTTGGTGCCATATTTTATAAGATTTGAAGACTTTGAATTTTTGGCCTTTTAGATCCTCCTCATTCATTCCTCCCCACTAAGAATGCTTTGTGCCTCCAAAAGCCTTATCAATCAACAGATAACTAAGGAAATTTCTCCCTCACTTTCACCATCTCGATCCACCATGCTTTGCTTGGATGTGTGCCTTTAAGTCCCACTCAAATATATTCAACATCACCCCTGCATGAATTCCTCGTCTTTCTATCCAAGATGATATCTTCCTTTAACTCGTCCAAGTACTCATGAGCAAACTAATCCACTTAAGGTATTGAAACACTCTCCCTTTGATCCATGATCATTGGAGGCTCATAAAGGTTTAGATTCTCTACATTTACAACTAAGTATATCTAGATGTATGGTGGTAGATATAGGTGGAAATCATTTGTGTCAATCGTCTCCAAGATGGTGAAGGGTCCATATCCGATGGGCTTGAGCTTCTTGCCTTCACCCCTCAACCTATCTTTGTTGATGTGTAGCCACACTTGATCTACTACTTGAAACTGGTGATCAACTATGTGCTTGTCATGGAGAGCTTTGTACTATGCTTGACTCTCTTCCAATTGTTCATGAACCTTCTATTGTACCTGTTGAATCCTCTGGATGAACTTGCGGGCTTTTTCTTCATCTCTTTGTTCACTTGAGTCGACATCTTTCCCAAATGTCAAGTCCAATGGATTCTTAGGTAGATACCTAAAACACGTATGTTGGCTTAATCTCTCTCTTCTACTTCTTGAGCTGACCCAAGTTCAGATATGAACAGGTTTCCAACAAAACCCTCTAAAACTATCGGCCCTCCTAGTAAACCTGAAGGAAACACAACACACAGAGTGCACTACGTATTCTCACCCGAGATATCTTTATGGGTGACTGCAATGCTCAAGTGCTTGTAGTCTATGAATGAGTGGGGATCTGGGAGTGTATTTTGCCTTCTTCATGCATTCATCATGTTATTCATTCAAATATTCCTAGGATTCATTCATCTTTTAGGTACATGCATGAATTCTAATATATCTAGCTTAATCGTCCATTCATAACTAATCATTGACAAAAAAATAACCATGCAACAAACATTACAGATAACACATGTTTTACCACGGTTCACCCCTCATGGGCTGTGTCCACAAAGATTTGGCTTCTCTGCTTTTTTATTAGGTTTGATACAAAATATGGTGTTACGTGCATTACATCTTCCTTCTTACAATCATGAAGAGGTTCAAGAACCTTTGTGAGGTGGACTAGATCACACTAAGCTCCTCATCTTATGACCTAACCCTCAAAATCTGTCTTCCTCCACTCTTCTACAGCTCAACATCTTTTACAAATATCAACAATTATGAACTTGCAACTATTGAACAACAACTGAACCGAACTACAATAATTGAACAACAACTGACTGAACTCACCCAACTCCAACCTAGACCTCCTAGGTTCTTATTTATACCAGTTTTCAGGCTTATAGTTGTTACAATATTTATCAAAAACCCTAACCCTAACATAGTTAGGCTTGCCTGTCTGCTCGCCATGTTGATTTCCTTCTTTTCATGTTGCTTTTCCTTCTTTTTCTACATGTTGCTTTCTTTCCATCGATTGTGTGTGCTCCAAAATTAGGTCTTCTTTCCAAAATTAGGTCTTTCCCAAAATAGACCTTCTTTTCCAAAATTGTGTCTGTGCCTAAAATAACCTTCCTTCTCAAAATAGGTATGCGCCCAACAGGTCCCCAACACTAACATGTGGCTCGTCCTGAGCCACTGAGGTGGTGCGCGCTCCCTGAACTGCCTTGTCCAATCTAAGGAACTTTTCTACTAGTTCCTTTCCTTTTTCTCTCATCTGCGCAGCTTTGCATGTTAGCGCTTCTACTATCTATGATGTTATTTCCTCCTGCATTAATGTTGCGCTCTTTGCTTGTGCATGTGCTCTACTTGTCTTCTCTTCCTCCAACTATGCAATCATATTTGTTGCTTGTTCTTGGAGGGGTTCCAATTCAACTTATATTTCTTGATTATGCATCTACAATGCTTTCAACTCTGTCTGCATATTCTTCATCTCTTAAGTGCCCTTCAAGAGCTATGTGATACTCATTATTTTATGCCTTTGTTTGAGCTCTTGTATGGCAACGCTGACTCTTTCCTCTTCCTGGTCCCACTATTGGACCTTCCCATATTCTTCCATCGTTGTCCATAGTTGTGTGGCTCTATCGAACAGTTCTTCGGTTGCCCTTGCTTGGTTCTCCATCTCAGCTATTTGGAGTGTATATTCTTGTTTTCTTTGTTCTCAGACCTCGAGAGGATTCATAGGGTTGAGTCGTTCCTTGAGCTCCTCAATATCTTGCTTGTATTGGTCAATTCTCTGTGAGATCAGGCTGATCTTCTCCTCTACGCTTTTCTCTAGTGCTTGCATGTTGTCTAGGATGTGAGCACAAACTGATGTTAATCCATGTTATAATTTATTTGTGCGTTCTTTCTCCTCCTCCTCCTCCTTCTCCGTAGTCAGTTGGTCCCATGTGATTTGAAGCATTTTCATGACTCCTCTACCCACCAATAAGTTTGTTGCATCTGCATGGACCCTGGATTGTACTTCCTACATGAAACTGTCCTAGAGTCTGTATAGTGCCTTGGTGGGTATTTGTGCCATGACCATTTCAACTTGTTCTACCTCCTCCAGGGTTTTCTGCGTAGTCTCTTGATCGAATCTTATCATTTGATGCATTACCATAAATGTCTACCTACCCTGGACTACAAACTCCATTGTCTCCTCTCCTTATTTCTGCGCAGATAGTCGTTGTGTCTTTTCCTATTGTTGTGTTGTAGCATGTGATCATGCTTGGATCTGTATTTGTTGTATGTTCTCATGGACCTATAAGAGCTTGGTCATGATTTCTTCTCGTTGTGCCTCTACAATTCAGACCACTTCTTCGCGCCTGTCTTGGACCTTGTCCGCGATGTTAGCAATCTGTAAATTTGTTCAACTGATAAAACAAATGACAGAGGTAACCTACAAACCAACTTTAGAGCTGGGTACTAGCCTGCTCAGCTCAGAGAGGGCTCTCTCGTGTCACTTGGTGTTCCTTTTGACAATCAATGGCTAGGTTTTGTTGTTTTGGGGGTTTTTAATAAATTTTTTGGCAAGGAAGGGGAGGGACACTTGGGGCTATGGAGTCAAAATTATGAAAATGAATGGAAACACTAACTGACCAATAGAACTCTCCAGAGGATAAAGGCTAAATGAGGCAATGAATCTGAGTTATAAATTGTAATTTTAAGAGTGTAGGAATAAAAGAGAAAACAAGTAACTTCATCAGAGCATTAATGAAATGAATTCTGAATTAGTTAGGAAGAACTTAACATGGTTTAAATTTCTTAATCCAGGAGCATCACAAGATGAATTATGGGCCTTTATACTATCCAATTTAAATGGAAGATGGTGTAAATGGAATAAAAAACATAGGAAATACATACAAAGAGAGAAGACAAAACTCATATCACCACCATTAGAATATTTTCATGGAGACTTCAAAGACTTTTGCATATGTATTCAATTCAACTTCAAAAAATTACAAATTAAGTCCAAACAACTAAAATCATGCCCTTGCACTTCTGTCAACATTAATACATTTGGAACCTATGATACTTATACAATTCGAGTTCCTTCGATGTGCAACCGATTACAATAACTAAAATGAAACCTTTCAGCTTCTAAAACTGATTACAATAATTACAAATGACAGTTTCGGTATGGGAACCGATTACAATGATTAACAAGGAAAACGTTTTATGATCCAGCCATCGATTCCTCTAATGCTTCAGCTCCTTCCTTTGCCACTTGTTTTTTTCTGGTCTTCTGTCTGATATGCCATCTTCAGTGACACCTGGACATCATTTACTGGACCCTAGAAAACTACACTTTGTTTTACCCAGTCATACTATCTCCTTCCATTGAAAGTCAAAAGGGATATCATAATCCATCATTTCTTTGATTAGGATCTCCAGGTCAATGCAGGAGGCATATGTCATGATTGGTAGTCCAATCTTCACTATTTTGAACTAATTCAAAATCTTGAAATCTGTAATCAAATGTTCAACCAGGGTGGCTCCTTTCAAGTTTTCCTCTAGGTTTTCAAATTTGGAGTGATCCATTATGAACTGAGTGAGGCGAGATTTTTATTCTTCCTGATCATATAATTTTCCTTTGCCATCCCAAAATGGTGGGAGGCCTTTAATAAACAATTCTTCAAATAGATCCTTGATTTCTTGCACACTTTTCTCCATCTGTGTTGCCTTGGTTTGAAATGATTTCAGCAGGTTATGTTTAGCAATAACCCTCTTGGCCTAGATGATCAACGTAGTTCTATATTTAACTCCAATAGTCTGAAGTTCTGCAGTCGGGATGGAGTTTAGTTGGTTTATGGCATTTTGGGCCCACTCTGATGGTTTCTTGGTTAAAGTCTCATTCACAACAGTGCACCTTCTTCTGGTTATGATGGTCATGTTGTCTTTATCATTGATGAAGTTTAAATACACTCTGAACTTGGCAGATTTAGCATCTATAGAATCCCAAATGATGTGCTTGTCTCCCTACAACAGTCATTTGCCTCTTAATCTTATTTTCATCTTGTCTATCCTTTCCTGCAAGGCTTGATTCTCCTTTTGAAATCGAGCCATTCTTTCATCCTTTGTTTTCATTTCCTGCTTCAATTTCTCTATGTCCCCTTTTAACCCCTTGATTTCTCCTACCTTCGAGCTAACTTGTGACATAGCCTGGACAAGTCCTTCAGTGCTTAGTCCAACTTCTACAGAAGAAGGTGCGGCTACAGATTTTTTCAGCAATTTTTTCTGTCCTTATGACCAATTCACCTTTTCTTGTTCTAGCGGCAATGTCTTAGCCTTGTAATCCAATACCTCTTGTCGAAATGCTTCTTTTTCCTATTCTAGAGAAACCAATTATGTTGTTTGTGGATGCTCTGTGGTAGACATTTTCAGTTTCATCTTCAAGCTTTGAATCAATTTTTCTATCTCATCCAATGAGGATTTCACCCCTTGGGACCCTTAAGATTCCAACCTCTTGACCTGAGTCTGTCAAGCTCTTTTGGATTCCTTTTCTTGCCTCAACTTCCCTTCCAATTTTGTTGAATAAGATGACAGCTTTGAATTCTTCAATCTTAGACCCAAGTAATCGGAATACAACATATCATTGGTATTCCTGTGGAATTTGACTTTGTCTGGAGCACTGATGTTGTCATACTTTATCTTGATCTCAGATACTTTTCCTTCATCTGCAACTGCTATATTAAAGGTCCTCTTATCTATATCTCTTACTGTGAACAGAGAAGACTTGTGTTGAGAAATATTTTCCACTTTAGGGACTAACTCCCTCATTTCACCCATAGCCTTGTTTCCTTTCTCAACATATTGTTTTGCCAAATCTTCTTTAGATTGATAAGATGCTCTAGATGTCTTATCAAAGATGTGTTGTTTTCTACTAAAACTTCTTGAGTTTCCTTCACTTTGGAGCTTTCTTCCCTTCTCAATTTCTATAGTGCTGGTACCACTCTCCACCATATCCATATTCACTTTTTCTTTAGGCTCTTCCTCCTCTAGATCCACTATCTATGGGGACTGTGTAATCTTCATCTTCTTAGGGGCAATCTATTGATCATTGGTGCCCATGGCCTCTGAAATGCTTCTCTTGTTGTAAACACTTACTTTGGGGACTTTGAATATCATCTTCTAAGTAGCTTGTTGTGTTTGACTCTGTTGCAGGGTTTCTTCCAATTGTTGTGTTTGAGATGCTTGCAAGATTGCTTCCATATCATCACAGACTTCTAGATTTGCCAACTTATCAAAACCCTCAACATGTTCATGCTCATAAGGGGCATGTTTATTCATCAGTCTTCTCTTATATATGATTTGATGTGGATCATATCTTCTTCCCTGTAGCTGTGCAAAACCAAATTCTTTGAGCTTTGCTTGGATCTGAGATAAGAATGATCTACTTTTGACAATGAAGGGTCCAATGATAAAAGGGAATTTGAGGCTGGAGGCTTTTTGCAATTTCAGGAAATGATCTGTCTCCGATATGATTCTTTTCCTGATGAATTCAAGGGAAAAGACTCTGGGGGTCAGAAAAATAGGCAGAAGATAGGGGGATTCATGACAACCATAAACCCATACCATTGTTGAATGCATGAGTAGTACCCAGTCCCCCACTCTGTTTTCTAGATTTGGATGTAAATAGCTCTTCATGTCATCCACAACTCTCAGTAGGCTAGTGTTGAAAATCAAACTGTAAACCATGGACATGAATTTGTTGATGAAGATGATCAATGTGATCCTCTTGGATTCAGTTGATATGAATGTTGCTTCAGTAAATTCTCTCTTATTTGTTTCCAGGAAAATCTTTAGCAAGTATGTGTAATATCTGAAATGTCTTAGAGAGCGAAAATTCACTAGTTGTTTGTGGATGTTATCAGCTATGAATTGATCAAAACTAACACGGACTGACGGACTAGACTCTAACTAAAAAAATTCCAACAGGAAACCTAGCATGACCTCGACCACATGGTTGTCATTATCTAGACCTAAAATTTGACTTAGCAGGGAACAGACCCATTAGACCTCAATAACCATTATACTCACATTCATTGGCAATGACAGACTTTATGAAAGATTCTCTGGTTTGACAACTATCTGTAAAAATAGATCTTTGACTTCTGATGGACACTCCCTGTAGATCCTAATTAGATTTTATTCCTCGAAATGTTCAGACACTGTGGAGAAAGACTTTGGTATGTCGAGGGAACCTTGAATTGATAGACTCTCTACCCTACATAGGACCTCGGACCCCTGTTTATTTAAGACGACTTTCTCTTCCTGTGAATACGGCTCTGCGCTCCAACCTATGAATTCAGGAAAAGGGCAAGCGACTTTGACAGCATAAGGGACTATAGTGGACTAGACTACTTCAAGGAATGGTATATGCTTCCCTACATTATCAGAAAGATCACTTCTGGACACAGAGATGGGTGAAATGGTGATTTCAGTGTCGAACACATCTGAATCTCGGTCAATTAGAGATTCTTCATTTGACACAGGGTCTTGCTCTGTCATTGACGTTATGATATGGTCCATGGTGACGATGAAAAATACCTGGAAATGCACGGAAATGGCGTGAACTTGGCATACTATTGAGCTGCGGTTAAATGGGGGTGGTCGTGCCAACTTTCCAATGTTCCAGTATTTTGAAAAGAAATAAAATAAACAACAAATGCCCTTTATATACATTTCCAATTTTGGGGGCGCGAGGAAGTGGTTTGGGGCAACCCACTTCTCGCCCTGAAATGCACCCAGTGGCACCACATGGTCCCGACCGAAAACCATGGTTTAGTTTTTGGCCTGCTTTCAGGAATTATCCTTTGCGCAACTTCTCCCCCCCTCCAAAATGCCATACAACCGTCGATCTAGAGCGCTCGCGATCTGCGACGTATCGGGTCCCATCAACTCTACACTCTTGCCATATTTAGCCTCCTCCTACCAGATTTAGCCCCCTCTCTAATTTGTCAGGATTCCAAACCAATTTATCACCTCACTAAGTCCTAAAATCTTGATTTCACACCAAAATTTTAATGGTGATAACATGCGACTAGCTCTGCATCATCCTCTATCAGGGTGATGTCTTGGTCCTCTGTGTCATATTTTCATTTCTTGCGTGCCTCTTTTTCCTATGCAAGCTTCCTTACTGTTTGTGAGGGATGTGCCCCACTTGTTGTACCCTGATTTCTTTCTTCTCCAGCATGTGAAGTATCCTTCTTCCATATCTATGGTTGGCTTCCTATCCTTATTGTTGTCCATGTCCTCCTTGGTCATTTGTGTATCGCGTTTCTCACAGTTGGTTGATTCCATGTTGTAGTCGTTCTAGTATTATCGGTTGGGATACTTGTTCTTGTTGAAGAGCCTACTTCAGCCTTGTCCTTGGGCCTAGAGGGTTGCGTCGTGATTGTCTGTGGTGTTGATCTTCTTACTAGTTGTTGCCACTGTGCAAGCCAGTCTTTGATTATCCAGTCCACTTCCTCTTTCGTGACACAGTACTGCATTTCAAGCCATGCCTTCTTTGGATCACTTGCAGCTTGGATCCATACATGATTCATGGATGCCTTGAACTTGTCTATTCCATCTAGCTCCTGCACTACCTCCATCGGTATGCACCACACATTAGTTGTGTGTTGTTGTATCTCTTCTAGCAACATTGCAAAAACTATGTTATTTTCCTGCTGCATTTTGTTTTCCTTTGCCTTCCAGAGGGACTCGTATTTGGTCGCATAACACTTCCCCATCTTGTCCAAAAATGATGACAATTTTGGCTCCTTCCAGAGCTATCAGGATGATCAGCCATCAGTAATTGATGCAGGAGCATCTCTCCTTGCCAGCCAGCCAGCCACGTCAGCGCGCACGCATTCAAAGGCTGAAGAGAGGCGCAGCCTCATTTTGTATTTGAATTGAATGTAATTTAATGTACTTAGGTTGTTGAGCCATGAAAGCCGTGCCTTTGAGCAGGCATTAGATAGGATCGGCTTTAATGCAGACTGGCTGAGATCTAGTTCTGGATAGCAGACTAGACAGCCATTGATTGTAATTTATTAGGGTAGGTAAATCCTGGAGGGAAGCACTCGATGAGCCCCTCAGGTAAAAGAGATTTTGAGATCTCATTTTGAAAAAAGACGAGATAGATGAGGTTGTAAGAGAAGAGCCGAGGAGAGCTCGAGAACACCTTTGTAAAATACATGCATTTTCCATTGTTAATATAACAGAGCAGTTTTCCCTGCATTGATTTTGTGTTGAATGGATGTTTGTGTGTGTTCTCTATGTATGTTGTGAATGTATGTTATGTCGATGCATTTTGCAGGATTTCGTTTGATTTCAGGTTGAAGGTCTTTGAGGCTTCACACCAGGAGGGTGTGATAGAACGCTGAGGGTTCTGAGAGCCGTGCACAGAGGATGCACTTTTGAACACTGCGGGGTTCAGACAAAGACGTGTTGAGGCATAAGAGACTGAAGTCAACAGCTCAGGAGGAAGACCTCAAGGTTACCGAATACCTTGGAGGCAAGGCTGTGTGGGAGAAGACACAGTTGCAGACAGAATCGTGGAGGATTTTGTAGATCTCTGCCAAGTGGGCATTGAGCGTGTGTACAGGGGTGCACGGAGGAAGAAGAACTCTGTAAAGAGTTTGAGAAAGACCAAAATCACTGAGGATTCTGAGAAGCTCTTCCAGGTGGGTATAAATCAAGTACATAGGTGCACAAGGGAGGAAGACAGAACTGTTGAACGTTCTGTGGAAGAGAAGACACTCCGCCAGGAGGGCGTCGAGAAGGTGTGCAAGCAGGCACAGGAGAAAATAACTCTTTGAGTTCTGGAAGTTGAGGAAAGGTCCACTGAGGGAACTTTCACTGGGTTGTTGAATACCCAGACGTACTCAAGAAGAGGCTTGAGCAGAAGGATAGCCAGGAGGGCATCCATTCTGTTCTCCATCTGAGGGAGAAGAAGGATAAAAATCCCCCAAGGGGTCTGAGTGTTTGTGAAAGCTCAGAAGGGATAGCACCAGTGTGTGCGTGAGGAGACTCTGCAAGGAGTGCATGAGTCAGGAGAACCCTTTGAGGATTCAAAGGCAGAAGCTCAAGAAGGGCAGCGTTTCATACGCGCAGTGAGAACTCAGAGGAAGGAGCTCGCAGAGGAGAAAGAGCGCAAAGGTTGAAACCTTTGAGAAAATCAAATTTCTCCCAAGGCAGGAAGAAAGCAGAGGAAGCTCAGGAGGAGCACCAGCCGTCGTTAGATCGGCCAGAGAGAAGATCTGGACCGTTGGTCTTAAGCATCCAGGAGGAGCTCAAGAGGAGCCTACAGGAGGAGGAGACCGACAGCCGTCGGATCTCATATAGAAATCCCGTCAACCGTTGGATCGGGAGGAGTTGCGCAGAGTTTAACCTCTGGAGGAGGAGCGCACGAGGAGGATTTATCTGAGCTGTCAGATCTTGGATAAGATCACCGGCAGCCGTCGGATCTGCAGGAGTCACGCGGGAGTTAACCCCGTGAACAAGAGGAGACAAGTCCTGACAGGAATCGGGATATCGGCCATCGGGAAATCGGAATTCTCGAGGGCAAGAGAACTGGGACAGTGCAAGTTGTGAAATCCCGACGAGATCTGGATCGTCCGTTGGTAGAGGACACGTGGCGGAGATCAAGCGCCATCGGTGTTGGCACATCAGGAAATCGGCATTCCCGTGGTCAAGGGATCGGGGAAATCCAAGTTGAAAACCCTGATATAATCGGAGCCGTCCGTTCAAGAGGGATAGGTGTCGGAGATCCAGAGTGAGTCGGCATATCGCCAATCGGGAAATCGGAGTTCTTGAGGACAAGAGAACCGGGACTTCGAAAGTCTCGAAATCCCGAGAGTTAATATGAGCCGTCCATCTAGGATGACGCATGGCAATCATCAGCGCACTGGGGAAAGGCCCAACAGGAGTCGGCATGGAGGACAAGTGTCCGTCATCTAGGAAGAGTCAAGAATCGGGATATCGGAGATCCCGGGCACAATGGTTTTGTGCATCACAAAATCGCGATACACGATTTCCCGACAAGGCATTGAAGCGTGTGGGCCACACAGGAGTTGGCGAGCGGACAGGTGGCAATCATTGGGAGCCATCGGCGTTTGGTCCCATCAGGAAATCGGAAATCCCGGTGACAAGTGATCTGTGTATTTTGAAATCGCGATCCATGAAACCCCGATCAGTGGGAGCCAGCTGTTGGAACAGCAAAGGAGGAGGACCGCACCGTAGAGGAGGCCAGCTGTCAACTAAACAGAGAATCGGGATTTGGACTATCGGGAATCCCGTAGGCGTTTGCATCGTGACATCGCAAACCCCGAAACCCCAATGGGAGGTTTGACTACAGTCACGGGTAGCGGCCACATGAACCGTTGTATAGCTCGGAGGGGCTAGCGCATAAAGGAGCATATCGTGAATCGAAGAATCACGAGTCCCGGGGACTTGTGCATCGTGACATTGAAAACGCCGAAACCCCGATGGAGAATATAGCTGCGGTCATATGCGAGCAGGTCACATGGACCAGAGCCTAGCCAGGAGGGGCTAAGGGTGAAGGAGAGCTCATCGAGAATTTGGAACTCGAAACCCCGATAGAGGGACATAAGGCTGTGGTCTTATGGTATGCGGTCATATGGACCAGGGTATAGCTGATAGGGGCTAGCTCATAGAGAAGGAGCTCATCGGAAATCGGGAGTTGGAGAGTACAGTGACTCTCGACAACGGGGAACGTGAAACCCCGAAACCCAATACTGAGTTGGGGAAAGGTCACGGTGAGTGCAGGAGACCATGAACGAGAGAAGGAAAGACCTATGGACTGGGTCGAGTTTTAGCAAAGGATTCCAGCAGGAGGAATCTAAAGAGCCGCTTCGGCTCGAAGATAAGGGATAAGATCGATCATGTGAGCAGGAGGTCAGGTGAAGAGACCCTACGGGGTAGATAGGAAAGACCTCTACTGCGTCAAGTGGTATCAGAGCTAGTTCTTGTCTATATATTTCAGGCAGGAAGAGAGGCAGGAGGAGGAAAGCACTATGATACACGTCAAGTGGTATCAGAGCTGATATCTTGTCTGTATATTTCAGGCAAGAGGAGAAAAGAGGAGATGGAAGAAGATAGAGTTGATGAGGACTCTGTAATGATTGTTTGCAGATAGGAAACAATCAAGGAGACAGTCAACAGGACTGTAGGATGAAGCTGAGCACTCAGGATTTCAGGAGTGACAGTAGCAGATCTGTCAAGGAGGCAGATAGATACAACAAGAGGGCTACTGAAGGCCATAGAGAGAAGAGCAAGGCAGAAAAACTTGCAGAACTGGATAGAGAATTTGATAAAGACCTCTATGAATTAAAGGCAGACATAGAGAAGTTCAAACTGTGGATGCGGCAGGATAGGAGGAGAAGACGAATGCGTGAATTGCCCATGGAAAAGGAAAAAGCGAAATGGCCAGTCAAGCATCAGATGGTCATGAGACAGCGTAGGTTGTTGAGAAAATGGTTGAGGTATGCTGAAAACCTCAAGGCCATAGAAGAGAAGATGATTTGTCACTATTGGCCAGAGACTGGAAAGGGTCTCGATGATTGTGATGATGAAGAATTTGAAATGAGGTCGTCTGATGATCTCAAAGACTGCTAGGAGGGCAGAGCAGAAGAAATTCCAGTTTGCCAGGAGGGCAACGAGTTGAGATCAGCTGGGGATCTCACGAACTGTCAGGAGGACAGTCGAGGAATTTCAAATTGCCAGGAGGGCAATGATGAGAGATCGTTGAGGGATCTTGAAGACTGCCAGGAGGGCAACGAAAAAATCGAAGACTGCCAGGAGGGCAGAGATGAAAATTTGGGACCATCTGAAGGTCTCATGGGCTCGATGAAGAGTTCAATTCAACAAGGAGTGGTGATGAAGATGGGATCGGTTGATCTCATGGTCTGCCAGGGAGGCAGCGGAAGCATCCCATCTTTCCAGATGGGCAGGGGTGAATTGATGAGTTGGATTTAGCCAGAGGAGCTGACAGAGCAGATGAGACTGTCTGATAGTCTCATAAATTCAAAGGTGAATTTGGATCATCAGGTGCAGCTGAAAGAGATGGAGGATCAGGATGATCTTCTGATGATTGGGGGAATTGGGATATTCCTAGCATCTACCCAGGAGCAGGCAGAAAATTCTGTTGTAGATGATACAACAACAGCAGGGGAACAGTCAGCTATGACTGTCAGAAAAGAAGAAAAATGGGAGCAGACTTTGGAAGCTGCCCAAGAGGACAAAGAAGAGAGTGAGCATTCTGAGGAATGGCTCAACGCATTCAGCATTGAAGCTGAAGAGACTGCAACAGGAGAATTTGCAGCAGAAGCAGAAGAAGAGGATGACGAGCATTCTGAGGAATGGCTCAGCATTTTCAGCAATGAAGCTGAAAACAATGCAACAGAGAAGGTTGCAGAAGCAGAGGAGGAAGAGGCAGACAGCATTTGCATTGCTGATCTGTGGGATCAATTTGAAGCCCTGGAGGAAAGGATAAAAGTGCAGGGAAGGCACATCCAACAGGTGAAGTTGGAAATAGATGAGGAAGGCGTGGGAGATCATGATGATCTGCCCAATGACCAAAAATCTTTGCAGCTGAGGAGACTGCAACAATAGAGCCAGCCATGGGAGCAGCTGGATGCAGTGATCGAGGAAATTAGGAGGTTGATGGTAGAGTCAGCAGAAACTGCCAGCGAGGAGAGGCTGAGAAGGAAGGAAGCAGCAGCAGCAGAATGGAGCAGATGGGAAGCTCCAAATATTCATTTGGGATCTAGGAGGATTTCCAACAGCTTAGAGGGGAAGCGCATGAGCAGGAGCTCATGATGTTGCAGCTGAGGAGTTTGATGCAGGATCATCTCTCCATGCCAGCCAGCCAGCCAGCCACGTCAGCGTGCACGCATTCAAAGGCTGAAGAGAGACGCAACCTCATTTTGAATTTGAATTGAATGTAATTTAATGTGCTTAGGTTGTTGAGCCATGAAAGTCGTACCTTTGAGCAGGCATTAGATAGGATCATCTTTAATGCAGATCGGCTGAGATCTAGTTCTGGATAGCAGACTAGACAGTCATTGATTGTAATTTATTAGGGTAGGTAAATCCTGGAGGGAAGCGCTCGATGAGCCCTTCAGGTAAAAGAGATTTTGAGATCTCATTTTGAAAAAAGACGAGATAGATGAGGTTGTAAGAGAAGAGCCGAGGAGAGCTCGAGAACACCTTTGTAAAATACAGGCATTTGCCATTGTTAATATAACAGAGCAGTTTTCCCTGCATTGATTCTGTGTTGAATGGATGTATGTGTGTGTTCTCTATGTATGTTGTGAATGTATGTTATGTCGATGCATTCTGCAGGATTTCATTTGATTTCAGGTTGAAGGTCTTTAAGGCTTCACACCAGGAGGGTGTGACAGAACGCTAAGGGTTCTAAGAGTCGTGCACAGAGGATGCACTTCTGAACACTACGGGGTTGAAAAAAAGACGTGCTGAGGCACAAGAGACTGAATTCAACAGCTCAGGAGGAAGACCTCAAGGTTACTGAATACATTGGAGGCAAGGCTATGTGGGAGAAGACACAGTTGCAGACAGAATCGTGGAGGATTTTGTAGAGCTCTGCCAAGTGGGCATTGAGCATGTGTAAGGTAGCTAGAGAGGTAGTGGGGGGGCCCAGAGGGCCCATAGTGATAATAGTGGAGGTCATTCAATGTAAGGTGGACTAGGTCCACTATATTATTAAATAAGGCCCACTATGG
>SNQJ01S0007240.1:66825-119160 GCA_010110895.2 Picea sitchensis | reverse complement strand
AATACATTATTAATGTAATAATAGTTCAATATATTACATAATAAATTAATGTATTAGTACTTTAATTTATACATTACAATAATGTAATAATGTATTTTTTTTTTTTGATAGTAACGAGTAGAGGATTTATATTAGAGGTGGCAAAGCCACAAATCGGTTACAAAAGACAAGGCTGCACAGAGCCTCTGCCTGCAAAAACTGTCATGCAAACTGAAATTTCTAACAGAAACCTGGACTAAACTTATTTAGAGCCCTAGCTTCTATACAAAATGCTAGGTTGCGGAGGACCACTTCAGACTTGTGCGTCTCATCGCTGCAGAAAAGCTACTTCTCAGAGTTTTCTCCCCATTCTAGGTTCATCTTGGACAGCTTGTCCTCCAGATCCCCAATTCTGTCTTCGAATCTCTCTTGGGGACTTTTCAGTTCTTGTTGGAGTTTATCTAACTCCTCTGTGAAGCCGATTTTGACAAAGGAGAGGTCCTGCTCCAACTGTTGCATGCGTCTCCCAGCTTCTGAGTCAAGATTCTCAATGAAATCGAGCTGGAACTGGAGCATGTTCTTCAACTTCTCCATCTTGTCGTCCAACTGCTTGAGGCGTTCCTCTACTGTGAGGGGGCGACTGGTGCTCGCTGCCATTTTCTCTGCTTCTAAAACACTCCTTCTGCTCTTGGCGTGAGTAAACTGGAACTGCTCGTAAGCTGGGGGCGAGGCCAGATTTATGCTTGAGAGACCTCCTGTAATCATACTTCCTGCAGTGCAGACCCCGAGGGGTATGGGCGCGGGGTCACTTTTGTCCCTTGGCAGATGTGAGTATCGCTTGGACGCCTGCTAAAGGATTCCCTCGATCGTGCGAATCTGCAAGAGCCCTGACGCAGTAACTTCGTGTCCTGTCCGTGCTCCCAAATTTGAAAGAGTGTTGGGCATGGAGGTGAGTCACGGGATGTCCACTGTGGACGGGAGATCATTGACCAGAGTATTTCCTATAGCCATCTCGACTCCTCGGTTGGCTTCTATATCTGCATCTTGGTTTAGCGCCCGGAGGACGTGAAAGATTTGGAACGAGTGCAAGCCTCATAACAGTAGGCGAATTTTGTCTATGAGATTGTTGAGCTTTGCGTTTTTGGTGTCTTTTGAGAGCACGATGGCTTGGATCAACAATCGAGAGTCTCCAATGATTAATAAGTCCCGGATGCCATTGGTTTGAGCGTGGCACAGCCCCTGCCAGAGCGCCAATGCCTCTGCGTGATTGTTGGAGGCTATGCCCAGGCCAATCGCATACCTCAGCAAAATTTCGGCATTTGGCTTTTCGATAATACCCGCTCCATCGACTTGGCCTGGGTTGCCTTTTGAGGCCCCGTCAAAGGAGAGAATGTAGGCATTCCTTTCTCTTTTCCACTTGGCAAAGTCGACTGCTCCTGTCCTAAGTTACCAGTGCGTCAGGAGAGTGGGGGGGGATTTGTCCCCAATTGCTTTCTGGAGCTGGAATTGAGCATACCAGTGCTCTTCATGCTCGCCCAACTTCCTGCTGTGTGTTAGGGGGGTTTGGGTGTTAGCCCAATCCCTGATAAGAGCTCTAATCCTGGCAATCACTTGTGGGGCTTTCCTTTCTTTTCCGCGGAAAATTCTGCTATTCCTCTCCAGCCATAGTCCCCATAGGATGAATTTGGGGAGAGCTTGCCAGAGTCTAGAGGCCTCGCTTTGCTTTGCATGGTAGAACGGGGAGAGGGTAGGCCAATCAAGGAGAAGGGAAGGGATGTCTTGGGGAAGGGGGGGTGCAAATTGCAAGCCCACTGTCAATGCCCAAACTTCTTTTGAGAAGGCACATGAAAGTAGAAGGTGATTAGAAGTTTCATCCGCTTGGTGGCAAAGGGGACATCTAAAAGGTCCAGCCCAGCCTTTCTTTTGAAGGTTTTCTCCAGTCTAGATACTGTTGTGACCAAGGGTCCAAAGGAACAAGTCAACTTTGGGGATGGTTTTGGTATTCCAGATAGATTTCCAGATTGCCGGGTTTGGGGGGGCGTGTGGGAGACTTAGGAAGGTAGAATACCCCTGCGAGGTGGAATAAGGCTTTGCCTCTTTTCCCCAACCTCGCTTGTCTCTCGCTCCTTTCTTTAAAGGGGCTTTCCCCTACAGTGTTAATTTAAAAAAGCCCCAATCGGTCTCTAGATCCAATGGCAGGTTACTCACTGTCCAGCCTTGCCATTGTTTGTGCCTTCCTGCCCCCCAGGCAAAAATGTCGAAAAGTGTTTTCAAATTTTGCTCATCCATCCAAGTTTTCATTCGGTGTAGATTCTGGTTCAACTCCAAAGGTGGGTCGCCTAGAATGGAGTCTTTCCAGATTTTGATCTGTTTCCCATTCCCCGGCACCCAGGTCAACTGGGAAGCGAATTGCTCTCTGACCTTTCTACAAAGATTGAAAATTGGGGACCCCATTTGGTCGGTTGGCTGCTGTTCCACACATCTTCTCCTTGGGTCGTTGAAATATTTTTTCCACAAGGCTTCTTTACACCACGCTGAATTCCCACTGATTATGTGCCATAACAGTTTTGCACCAAGAGCAAGGTTTTGAACTTTAACATTTTTGAGACTTAGACCTCCCTCCATCAAAGGTTTTGAGACTTTATCCCAACTTATAAGATGGGCTCTTTTGCTGGTCTGTTTTCCCCCTTCCCATAAGAACCGCCTTTGCAGAGCTTCCAGTTGATTGATTGTGGTGCCAGTAGCTAAGAGGAGAGAGTTTTGATAAATGGGCACACTTGCTAGGACAGATTTGATAAGTACGGTCATGCCTGCTAAGTTTAGCCAATTAACGCCCCAAGAGGGGATTATGTTCTTAAGTTTATCCAGGAGGTGGTTCCAGCTGGATGTCCTTGGATTTTTCTTGGATATAGGGACGCCCAAGTAAGTGAATGTTTCCCAAATTGTGTGCCCTTCCATGTCCAAAATTCTGGAAATGTCCCTCAGCTCAATGGGAGTGATGTTCCAACTGTAAATTTGACTTTTTGCATGGCTGATTTCACTTCCCGACACAGAAGTATAGGCGTCCAGCTCCTCTTTGAAACGTTTTGCAACCAGACAGTTTTCCCCTCCCAAGAGCAAAGTATCGTCGGCCAACTGTGCATGATTGATTTCTTTCACACCTTGGGCTATCTGTAGTCCTTTGAGGCTGCTGCTGGTTCTGGCATTCTCTAGTTGGTAGCTCAAAACTGAAGCTTGAATAGCATAAAGCAAGGGTGAGAGGGGACAGCCCTGACGCAGCCCTCTGGAAGCCTTGAAAAATTTTGTTACCCTCCCATTTACCATGGGGGCTATCCAGGGTGAATCAATACAAGCTCTTATCCAATTCACAAAGGTGTCATCAAAACCAAATTTCTTCATTACCGCAAAGAGGAAATTGTGATTAACTTTATCAAAAGCATTTGCCAGATCGAGTTTGATGATCATACCTTTGTCCTTCCTACCTAGGCTTGAGTGAAGAGCTTCTTGGATGAGGATTATATTGTCTGCAATGTGTCTGCCTTTAATGAATCCTCCTTGGTTCTTCGGCACAATGGAAGGGAGGATGTTCTTCAGCCTGTTTGCTATTACCTTTGTAAGAATTTTATAGCTCGTATTACACAAGGAGATAGGCCTGAATCTGCTGAAATTAAGCGCTCCTTTCTCCTTTGGGATGAGAGCCAAGAAGGCTGAATTAGTCCCGCCTCCCAACTTGCTGCTTGCCTGTGATTTCTTAATCATTTTAGTAAGATCAGATTTTATGATTTCCCAGCAGTGCTGAAAGAACCTTGCTGTAAATCCATCCGGACCAGGGGCTTTGTCCGGGTGCATTTGGTCAAGAGCCTCTTTGATTTCTTGCTGCGTGACTTCCTCCGTGAGTTTGCGGTTGACCTCGTCTTTTATGAGTTTTGGGACTACTGAAAGAGGGTAAGAATGCAGATCTATATTTGCTCTGTCAATTTCTGTATAGAGGTGTTTGAAGGTCTCAAATGCTGCGTTTCTGATTTCTTCCGGTTCAGAAATTGTAGTATTTTGGACTTGGATTTGAGTCACAGTCTTAAAGATCTTCCTTGCTTCCGCTTGTTTATGGAAGTAAGTTGTATTCCTGTCCCCTGCTTGCAGCCAGAGGCTGCAAGATTTCTGCCGCCAAAAGCTTTCTTCCTCTCTACAATGTTTGTGCCACTGGATTTGAAGTTGCTCTTCCACTATAATGTCTTGATGAGTGATGTCCTTACTTTCCAAAGCAAGCTGGTGGTTTTCTAGCTGTCTTTGGCTTTCTAGGCGGAGGGTAGTGGGATCTGTTTTGTTTTTTGCCCAAGCTTTTAAGTTAGTTTTGAGGCGCTTCAGCTTTTCTTCCCAGACATGAAAAGCAGAACCAATGATTTTGGAGGTCCAAACCTTGGAGACTATGCTTCGGAAATCCTTGTCTTGTATCCAAGCAGGGTTAAGGCGAAAAGGAATGGGCCCTTGGCTTAACTCTTTCTTGATTTCCAGCGTGATTGGTTTATGGTCAGACGTACCATTTGGAAGGATTTCTGAGGCGGTTGTGAGTCCTAACGTCAGGAAAGAGCTCTGCACTAAAAATCTGTCCAAGCGAGCAACTATGTGTCCTGGGCCTACCCTTTTGTTGGTCCAGGTGTAGCGCCCTCTTGAGGGTTTTATGTCCATCAGATCCCAAGTGGATATCAAGTCCTCCACCCACTCTCGGGCTGGGTCCCTCACAATGGAACCACCTCGTTTTTCTTCTGTTGCTAGGGTTACGTTTAGGTCACCTCCTAAGATTATATTTTCTAAATCGTTTTCAGAAAGATAGTATTGAATAGATTGCCAGCAATTTATTTTTTCATCGATGTGCTGAGGTACATAGATATTGAAGAGACTTACAATTTGTCCAGATTCCGTGTGGAGTAGTTGAGTGCAAATCCAGTGCATGCGAGGGTCGGAATGGATAAGATCAAATTTGGAGGCGTTCCACATGGTGCAGAGCCCTCCTGAAGCGCCCCTGGCATTGTTAGCTACCCCTTTGCTGCTTCTCCATGCATTTTTTAGGACGTTTAATGAGCCTTGCTGACTCATCTTGGTTTCTTGGATGAGTAGGATGTCCGTTCTTGAAGTTTTGATTAAATCCCTGATAGCGTCTTCTTTCTTCTTGCTGCCAAGACCCCTACAGTTCCAGGATGTGAATTTCATTGGTTATTTTTCAGAGGGGGGCGGCCTCCTTGGGAGACCTTTGCCTGCTTCCTTGTTTTCTTGCCATCGAATACCTACTCGAGGGTTGGTTGGGCACCATTGAGAATGTCTTTGTGCGTTTCTTTTTCTCTGGCCACCTTTTTGGTTTTCCTCCCTCTGCCGGGCCGTTTTGGGGTGTCCCACGCTTCACTTGTCCCTTCCGTTTCAGTTCCTGACGAGATCTCGCCTTCTTCGGTGCCTTGATCAGCTTCGTTCCTTTGCGGTATGATTTCTTCTTCCTCAGTACCTTGAGTCCCCCCCCTTTCCTTGCCTCCAGAAGCATATGAGGTTCCTTCGGCTTCTTTGTTCTGTGTGCCTCTGCCTTCTTCTCCTTGGCCGGAGTTGATTGAGGGCGTTGTTTCCCCTTCGACTCCCAGCTCTTTGAAACTGTTCGTGTTGCCTTGGATCCCTTGAGTGCTTTGGGCTGGCGGTGCCTGATCTTTTCGAAGACCACTGGATTTCGCTCTTCCTTTCCGGGGTTGTTGCCATCCTTCCTCCCTTTCTTTCTCCTGCAGGGCTTTTGGACAGTTCCTCTGGAAGTGGCCGTAATCATGACATCCTCTACATTTAAAGGGCAACTGTTCATAGTCTAGTTTTTGCAGGTGTTGCCATTCCCCCACCTTCAGTTTCACGGCTTCCGGCAGCCCTACTTCCAGGTCAACTTCAACGGAGATTCTGGCATAGGAATATTGTTCTTTTGGGTCTGCTTTGTCGATATAGTGGCCGAGTCCATTCCCTATTGCTTGCAACGACACGGAGTTCCATCAGTGGATTGGGAGGTTTGGGAGCCTTACCCATACCGGAACGTCTTTTGGAATTTCCAGAGCTGGGTCGAAGTTTGGAGTCCATCGATTCAAGTAGAGGCCTTGGGCTCCCATAAAGTAAGGCCCGTTCCTGAATATTAGGTCCCGATCCTCCTGGGAAATGAATTCGAAAATGTAGAAGCCCTTTCCAACGGCATAGCAGGTCACACTGTTCTTTGTTAGCGGCCTCCAGTTTCTTTGTATCCAGTTATCAGTTGTTCTTGTGGAAGGCCAAAGCCCCATGAATTGGCCTACCAGTCCACGCTCTGACAGCGAGATAGCTACTTTCATTGGCTGTTCCAGAGGGAGAATGATTTCTGGAATGTCCTCAAGTCGTCTTACAAAGCTCGATGATTCTCCAGAGGAGGCCTTCTTCGAGCAGGCTGTGATCAGTTTGTTAAAGGTCGCAGAGGGGGAGGGAGGGGGCGGCGGCTCCCCTCCGTCCTGTGATCAGTTTGTTAAAGGTCGCAGAGGAGGAGGGAGGGCGCGGCTCTCCTGGCCCTCGACTTGTCATGGACGTCGGAACTCTAGCTCAATCCTTTTACCAGCCCCAAACCCTACTACATCATCCAAATATTGTTTATTGATGTATATGTTGTGTTTCTATGCTTTGTGCGATGTATTGATTTGTTTATGTGTTACTTTCTAAGTGATTAGATATGGATAGATAGATCTATTCATGATTTGTGCTTATGATGAATATGGATGCTAGATCCTGGACCCATGTGAATGTGATTAGTGCTTGAATATGTTGGATATAATCTATCTCTTTATGCTAATTTCGTAGATACATTAGATTTGAATGAATACTATGATACTCTAATTTTATCCACATGGAGAGATATTGCTAAATATTGATGAATTTTTGGTGATGGGTGCTCTATTAAGTATTACAATCATAGAACTCTGTCCCATTTAAGGTTGCATACACCGGAGTCTTGCAACCACCCCCGCCTCTACCTTCTGTGAGACTTCATCTGCTTCCCATGTATTTTCGGAAGGGTTGGTAGTTAGTGTTTTTTTTATGCTACTGCGTTGTTGTAGCATTGAACCCTAGGTCTACCCCTGTGCCAACAAGTTTCATTGTTACTATAGGGGGTCATATATACAGAATACCAGAGGTAGTTTTGACTATTGTTCCACCTAAACAGTGCCGCAAGGTAGTATCTCATACTGCAAAATTCAGCTTCTTCACAATCTTTTCAAAAGGGAAACAGAAGGACATTGGAACCACTACACCCTCGCCCCAAGCACCTTCTATCAAACAGAAACAGGTTGACAAGGTTGTAGAAAAGTGAAAATATTCCTTCTGCACACCTTCCTCTCGTGTATCTCGACTTTTTGAATAGACTCATCCTCAACAGGTTTGTGACAGACTTCCGCAAATTGACCAGCGTGACGCCTCCAGCAAGGCAAGCAGCTCACTAAGATGCAGATTTAGCAAACGTTTTTCCCTCTCCCCCGGGCACTCAATGCAATGGAGACCATTGCTTCCTCAGGAGGGAGGATTGATCCAGGTGGATATCGGTGGCCACCCACCTTTTCCAACTATCTCAAAATAGTTTTCTAGCAATTTTGGCAATTTACTATTTTTAGTAGTTTTAACTTCCGGGGCCATTTTGAGGGCCTAAATGAAGGTTTTTCGGGATAGATATTTTCAATGATATGTGAAGGCATGATTGAGCCCCCAAAATGAATCTCCTCCAAGATACCTTTCCAATGGGCTATCATGCACTTAAAACGGAGATTGTATGCAAAAGTTACGACCCCGGGAAGTTGACGTACTAACTTACCCAAATAGGGCCCACGTGAATTTTGGTGCTTCATCTCCTAGGGTTAGGTTTTTGGATGTCTATGGTTTTTGGAATTCCTATTTATTGTAAAAATGCCTTCAGAGCCTCATTGTAATCATCTTCTTGTGAATGCGAGTAGCCATCACATCTCTTCTTAGAGATAAGATGCCATCATTCTAGCGAGTCTTTCACTCTGTATTTTTACAGTCTTTGTACATTTATTTCATTAATATAAATAGTGTATTACTGTATCTCTTTGTTTATGGTTCCATATCTGATACATTTATGTTATATTAATGGATATCCTCAATATCTTTTGGCATTTCTTTATTATATCTCCTCTCTCATTTCGTGCCGAAAATAATATGGATCAGTGGTATCAGAGCAGGCTGCTCTTGATCATTTTTCAGTGCATGCCCCCGACGAGGTCTGAGTATAGCAAGTTGGGTCTCGAGCTTATCTCTCTTGAGGAAAATCTCTCTTGCACACCCAAGAAACCATCAATGGCGGAAGAAAAGAAAAACTATGGAGTAGACGATCCTATCAGTATGTTGCTTGAGCAAGCTCTCACGCGACAAAGGGACGAAATGATGGAGAAAATTTCTCACATACTGCAACGTCTGCCGATAGCAACAGGCGCATCTTCATCAAACAGCCAATTTGGAAGCACCTCTCCTTTTAAAGTACAGGTTAATTTTGATATTCCCGTATTTGAAGGTCAGATAGATGTGGATGCCCTAGACAAATGGTTAAATCTATTAGAAGATTATTTCTTTGTTCATAATTTTTTCGATAGGGAAAATATCACCTTCGCACTCCTTAAAGCTCTCCCCCATGTCAAACATTGGTGGGAAACTTATTGGGAGAAAATTTTCACAGAGGAGTCTGGAATATATGGGGCCGAGCCCACTTGGGATTTTTTTTTGGATGCGGTAAAGGAACAGTATTACCCTATTGGAAACTATGAGGACCAGTACATGAGATGGACCACACTGTGGCAAGAGAGGGGCCAAGTAGTTCTGTAGTTCAACAATACCTTCCATACCTTGTGCACCAAGCTAGGTATCAAATATTCTGAACGACATTTGGTTCTAAAATACCATGGGGCTCTACACAGATACATCCAAACTGAAATGTATTTTTTGGACATCTCATCACTCGGTGATGCTTATCGATATGCTGTTAAAATCGAGAAGAATTTTAAGCACCAGAACAAAAAGGAGTTCGGGTCTACAAATCCTCAACAACCAAAGTATGACAAAGATGTCCCTAACAAACAGTCTTCCAAAAACCAGTCCAAGCCACAGGAAAATAAGGGTCACAGGAAGACAAAGAAGGACACCGGAAAATGGTGTGATTTCCACAAAATCCCCTGGCACAAAACCGATGTGTCGATCAAAACAGTCATTGGTGGCCAAGATCAAAGATAAGGAGCCGAACCCTGATTCAGAATCTGATTCTAAAAATACTAGTAAAGGACAGATCATTGACGCAGACCCCACTATTATTGTCACGACCACAACAATTCAACCAGAAGAACCAACAGATCCTGAAGAGGGGGAGCACCTTTTTCATTCACAGATGTGGGTGAAGGGGACACCTTTGAATTTTATTATTGATAGCAGAAGCCAGAAGAACCTCATCTCAGCAGAGGTCATCAAACAATTGGGATTGTCGACAACACCACACCCACATCCATACAACATCGGGTGGCTTTGCCCAGGACGAGATCTTTGTGTCAACCAGCAGTGTCGATTGTCATATGGCATCCATCCCTTCAAGGATGAGTTATTATGTGATGTTTCCCCACTGGATGTCTGTGATGTTCTCTTAGGTCAGTTATATAAGCGGAGACGCCATGTTGTTTATGAGTCTCAACCCCGCAGTGTCATTGTTTCTCTAGGGGGTCATATCTACATAATACTAGAGGTAGTTCTGACTATTGTTCCACCTAAACAATGCCACAAGGTAGTATCTCATACTGCAAAATTCATATTCTTCACAATCTCTTCAAAAGGGGAACAGAAGGACACTGCAACCACTAAGTCTCGCCCCAAGCACCTTCTATCCAACAGAAGCAGTTCAACAAGGTTGCAGCAAAGCGAAAAATATTCCTTCTGCACACCATCCTCTCATGTATCTCAACTTGTTGAACAGCCTTAGCCTCAACAGGTTCGTGACAGACGTCCACAAACTGAGCAGTGTGACGCCTCCAACAAGGCAAGCAGCTCAATAAGATGCAGATTCAACAAACACTTTTCCCTCTCTCCTGGGCACTCAACGCAATGGATACCATTTCTTCCTAAGGAGGGAGTATTGATCCAGGTGGATATCGGTGTCCACCCACCTTTTCCAACTAGCTCAAAATAGTTTTCTGGCAATTTTGGCAATTTACTATTTTTAGCAATTTTAACTTTCGGGGCCATTTTGAGGGCCTAAATGAAGGTTTTTAGGGATCGATCTTCCCACTAATAATCGAAGAAATGATTGAACCCCCAAAATGAATCTCCTCATTGATACCTTTCCAACAGGCTATCATGCGCCTAAAATGGAGATCGTATGCAAAAGTTACGACCCCGGGAAGTTGATGTACTAACTTACCCAAACGGGGCCCACATGACTTTTGGTGCTTCATCTCCTAGGGTTAGGTTTTTGGATGTCTAGGGTTTTTTTCATTCCAGTTTATTGTAAAAAGTCCTTTAGAGCCTCATTGTAATCATCTTCTTTCGAATGCGAGTAGCTGTCACATCTCTTCTTAGAGATAAGCTGCCACCATTCTAGCGAGTCTTTCACTCTGTATTTTTATAGTCTCTGTACGTTTATTTCATTAATAGAAATTGTGTATTACTATATCTCTATGTTTATGGTTCCATATCTAATACATTTATGTTATATGAGTGGATATCCACGATATCTCTATGCATTTCTTTATTATATCTCCGCTCTCATTTCGTGCCGAAAATAATCTGGATCATGCACCCAATGCATTGAACAGGGAAAAGCGAGTGTAGCTGGGAGAAAATGAAAAATCATGCACAACGTCCACTTTCTCCACCCACTCTACCTTTCAATCTCAACCCATCACTTACCCCCATAATCATTTTCATGAAAAATTACTCTTCCATGTAAACATTAGTCATCCCATAACGAGACAATGCTGAGTTACTCATCTAATTATCCCCCCCCCCATGTCTTCAACTGTGATTCTTTATCCCAGTGAACGCAGTCGAAGAGATAGATGGAAATAGGATCAACTCGAAAAGCCAGTAAGCCAAATGATTGTGGTGGCCTTAATGGACATGTGTTCTCGACTTAAATATCAAAGGAAAACGAGCGCATCTACAAGAATACAAAGAGACAGAGGAAGTGCCTGCAAAAATCATCAATATTTGCATGTCGTTATTTTATTCAAATGTATTCTATTTTTAGTCATATATTGTGGGAAGTCCAATGGTATTCAGTTGTGACAAATTTTGTATAAATAGATAGATTTTATATATGTTCATGGTTTCTTCTTGCCAAATGTAAAAGATAAACTCTTTTTTAGTATTAATACAAGTGCAGACAGAGATTCTAAGTTTCGTTCAATTTGAGTTATGTGTTTCCTCTGTGTTTCCATTTCTTTGAATTTCTTTCTGTAATTCTTGAATACTGAATGATTGAAATTGAGTACTACATCTATTGTGATCATATTATATCAGAAGTTCATTCAGTAACAGTTTTTCCTATGTTATTATTGTAAGTAAAACAAGACCTGTGATGTGCATGAATTATTGCATTTTTATCTCCTTTTCAAGGGTGCATCTTCTACTTTTCTTCTACTGCAAACAAGGTGAGACTTATCTGTAATTGATACATGAATTAGTTTAACAGTTTTTGCAAATCATTCCTACATCATTTGAAATTATAATTGTGACTCGGATAATGAGATACAGCCTCTGTAGTGTCTTATCATTAATTTCATTTAAATATTATTTCTCAGAAAACTGAAGGTAGAAAAAAACACTCACAGAACACTTCATTTAAAACCTTTGATGCCTGAAATTATTATTTGAGCCTTACAATTAATCTTAGGAACAACACAAAGTTCGATGGAAACATGTGTATTCCTCAAATAGACCTTTCCAATGGGCTATCGTGCGCCTAAAACGGAGATCCTATGCAAAAGTTACCACCCGGGAAGTTGATGTATTAACTTACCCCAACGAGGCCCACATGACCTTTGGTGCTTCATCTCCTTAGGTTAGGTTTTTGGATGTATATGGTTTTGGAATTCTTGTTTATTGTAAAAATTCTTGGAGAGCCTCATTGTAACCATCTTCTTGCGAATGAGTGCATCTGTCACATCTCTTCTCAGAGATAAGCCACCACCATTCTAGCAAGCTTCTTTTTCGTCTACATTTTATAGTTTCAGCATATTTCTTTATTGAATAGAAGCCATTTTACTATACATTTGTTATTGTTCTTTGTGTTTCTATGTTAAGAATAATAATAATTTGTATTCATTTCGTTCTGCTCATAAAATCCAGATCATGTTTTTAGTGAAATACATTCAATTTTTATTTTTTTTTAAATAACAACTGTGACATCTAACATATTTCAAAATTTGCATAGGTTGTCTGACACCTCCAAAGCAACAAAGGATAGAATGGAAAATCGCGGGAAACAAAAACTAGGCCAGGGTGGCTACAGAAAACTAAGAGCATGAATCGTAAGAATTAAATGATTAATTTTGGCGAATATTTATTTAACAATAGCAAACAAATAATTGTTTTATTACAAGCAATTTTAATGATGTTATTCATTGCAGGGAAATACGTTCAAATCCCCTGCCACTGAGGAAGACCTAAATCTTGGTTTCAAGTTTGGTTTTCAAAGTGTGGTTGATCGAAAAATCTTGGGGTAGACGCCAATCTCCCCAATTATGCAAATGCAGGTAAATAAAATCAATAAGGCCATCATTTTAGTATACTTGTAAAATCTATTCATGATTGATTATATCACCAATAAATAAATTTTTATGTTTGTTTTAAGCAAGAGAGAAACCAAAGCAGTGAGGGTAGCGGTACTCATGAACAACTACCAGTTTATAGTGGGGAGGGCTTGTCGAATTATATTGGGGAGCAGACTAGCCATTCGGGTATGTATGCTTTAGAAATAGAAGTATGTATTATGATTATAGATATTTATTTGATGATGTATACTTATAAAGTTTCTTTTTTCAATGGAAGAGAATGTAGCTCGTGAGGGTGAACTGCAAGAGGAACAAATGACACAAGCAATGAACACACCAGTTATCATGGCTAGACAGACAGGTAAAGAGAAATATTGTAATGTTATTCGAAATAATGAAATAGTTCTTTCAATAATATTTTAGCATATCAATATGACCGTTTTTGTTGTTGTAGTTGATGCCCATTTGCAACTGCCTCCACGCCCTGCTCATCGATGTACCATAAGTATGGTATGTGAGGGCATGGAAACACAATCAACACAACTAGGACAAGGCGCAAGAAATACATTGACAGATGAGGATGGTGATATCCCACTCGTGGGTTTAAAAAAAAAACACTAATTGTATAAATTTATGACTTGTATTTTGATCACTATCGTTATTAATATGAATGAATGTTTATATGACTTGCCTCCTTATGCATGGATGTTTAAATTTTTATATGCATTGATGACTTACCTACTTATGCATGGATGTTTATATGTTTTCTATGTAAAAGGAATCATTTATTGGGTATGGGGAATTGAGAGCGATGTTAGGGGGGGGGGGTTGGGGCATATGAGTTTCCACCTTCACATGGTTGGCCCTGTTTAGTAGAGAAATAAATTATTCTCGAAACAAAGAGAAGCTCATTAAGGTATTCCACTTTAGTATTTCTAGAGTCTTTTACATGTTTAAATGCTTATATATTATTTACTCGTATAAAAAGTTTGTCTTTGATGATTTTTGCAGGTCTTGGTGATGGAAATCCAACTCGTGGACAACTCTTATCAATATGTATGGGTAGATGGACCTAGCGAAAGGACATTGATAAGGTAAGGGTTTTGACGTTTTTTTTATAGTCTAGTTAGCCCATTGGTTTTATTCTATTAGTAATGGTAGGCCTATGGTTTTAGCCCATTGGTTTTATTCTATTAAATGGTAGGCATATGGAAACTCATATGTCTTACCAAGATAGATCTTCATTGAAAAATAAGAAATGTGAAAGTCTTTGCAATTACTCTTAACCCGAGATCAAGATTCTCTAATGTGAATTCATTACCATGAAGGCTTTGTGCAAATCTGGTTTCACATCTCTAAAGCGTNTGTCTTACCAAGATAGATCTTCATTGAAAAATAAGAAATGTGAAAGTCTTTGCAATTACTCTTAACCCGAGATCAAGATTCTCTAATGTGAATTCATTACCATGAAGGCTTTGTGCAAATCTGGTTTCACATCTCTAAAGCGTCCTCAAACATAGCATCTAAATCTAGAGAAAATATCTCTATGACAAATAATGAGAAATTAAAATCATGAGCAACGACATAAAATAACATGACATCAATATCAAAAGGCCTTACATTCTAATTAAACCATGCTTGTTGAATGCAATTCACATTTCATGACTTTCAAGTAAACAATCATCATCTCTTCCAACCTTATACAGGGAGAAAAACCCCAGCAAACAATCTTCTTTTTTTGCATTAGTAATGTATGATCACTTACAAATATTCCACCATGAAATTATTCTCTTAATGAGCTTCCCAAGATGACTTAGAACGGACTGTGTAACCTGTAACAGACTCAGAAACTTGTTGATAAATACGTCTGTTGTATACCAACACTGTGGAAGAATTTTTGCACTGCCTGAGTGCTAAACTTATGTCTTTTTTGGAATGATATAACTATTGATATATATGGTTCTACCTGCAGCCTATATCAGCTAATATTCATAGCATGTGTAACTTGATACCTGCATCCTATGTATGTTGCAACTTGCATCTTGTATTAGTTGATATTCACAGCCTGTGTAAGCTACAACTCATAGCCTGTATCAGTTGATATTCCCAGCCTGTGTATGATGCAACTCGTCACCTATATCAGTTGATATTTTCAACCTGTGTAATCTGCAACTCGCAGCCTGTATCAGCTGATATTCAAAGCTTGTGTAAGTTGCAACTTGCAGCTTGTATCAGCTGATATTTGCAGCCTGTGTAAACTACAACTCGCAGCTTGTATCAATTGATATTCACAGCCTGTGTATGTTGCAACTCGTAGCATGTATCAGTTGATATTTGTGGCATGTGTAAGTTGCAACTTGCAGCCTGTAGCAGCTAATGTTCATAGCTTGTGTAAGCTGCAACTCGTAGCATGAATTGGYTGATATGCAAAGTTGATTTTGTGTGTACTAAGTTGTAGTATCATCAGTTATTTTCTCTTCTTCTAGGTCTACTTAGACAACCATGTCTTTCTTCTTATGTAAGATTTCAACTTGATTATGAAAATGTTGATTACTGATTTGATTGCATACCTTGTTATTATTATTTCTATGATTGGATACCTTGCTATGATTATTGTTAAGATTATAAATCTTGCTATGATTAAGTGTTATGATTGGATATGACCAATGGTACTTTATTAACTGATATGCTTCCTCTTTATTGATTGATATGTTGCCTCTCTATTAAATTATATGCTTCCTCTCTATTAAATGATATACTGATCGATATGGATCTCGGTGGCCATCCACCTTTTCCACTGAATCACCATTTTGAGACTGTGGTTTTGATCAACCATGATATTCACCCTTTTGGTGGGGAATGGTATGTAATGTCATCTTCATTTTTTAATTACAGGCATCGTGTAATGTTTTCTTGGTGGTCTTATGTACATACCTATAGCATTGTGTTAATGCATCGGATCCCATTAGAACTCCATAGTTAAGCGCACTCAGGCTAGAGTAGTACTGGGATGGGTGACCTCCCGGGAAGTCCTTGTGTTTTACATGCCTATGGAATTTTATAAAGTTGCTCCAATTTATCCCACATGCATCAAGGGAATCGTTATCCTCTCACTCTCTCATATATAATTAAGGTGAAGGAGGCCCTTTAAGCATGCAATGTAATGTGATGTAAAGCTTGTTTTGAATGAAGTGTAGCCAACATCTCTTTCTTTTCAGAGATAAGATACCCCATTCTGTCAGTTTTTTTCTACAGTGTTATTCTCTCTTGTTCATTAATAGAATTTGGGTTTCACTATATTGATGTGTTCTTTGCATTATCTCTGTGTATTTCATTTTTATATATCGGTTATATTTTTGTCTTCCTGTCGTTCTCAAAATAATCTGGATCAGTGATATCAAAGTAGGTTGCTCCTTGTCGTTTCTCAGAGTATATCCCCGATGAGGTCAGGGTATAGAGAGTTGGGTCTCGAGCTAATTTCGCTTGAGGACAACTTCTCTCTCCAGCCCAAGCGACCTCCCATGGCAGAAGAAAAGAGATATGACAAAGAAAGAGATCCTTTCAAGACATTGCTCGAGGAAGCCCTCATGCAACAGAGGAATGAGATGATGGACAACTTTGCTCAGATCCTTCGAAGACTATCGATGGCGACAGCTGAGGCATATTCAACAAGAGGCTATTTCGCAAGTGAAACATCCTTCAAGGTACAAGTCAATTTTGATATCCCCTTATTTGAAGGCCAGATAGATGAAAATGATCTATAAAAATGGTTGAATCTGCTAGAACGTTATTACTCTGTCCAAAAAAAAATTGGCAGTGAAAAGATCACCTTCACGCTCCTTAAAGCCCTTCCCCATGTTAAATCTTGGTGGGAAGGTTATTGTGAGAGTACATCGTAGATTAATATACAATATTTGGGAGATAACCCACTTGGTTGGCCTTTGTAGATGCCCTAAAGGAGGAGTTTTATCCTATCAGAAACTATGATGACCAATACATGAGATGGACAACTGTACATTAGAAAAGAGACCTGACAATGTCAGAGTACACCAGCATATTCCATACCTTGTGCTCAAATATGGGTATCAAAGACTCCGATCAAGACCTCTTTTTGAAGTACTACAATGGTCTACACAGATACATCTAAACAAAGATGGATTTCTTAGACATCTCCTCACTGGGAGCTTCTTATAGATATGCAGTCAAAATTGAGCAGAAATTCAAGAAGCAGAGTAAGTGGGAGAAGCATGGCAAAGGAAAATCTAACTCACATAATGAAGGGCAGAGCAAGGAAGGCCAACCTCAAGAGAGCCAGTCTCAGATGCAGGAAAATAAGGGTAAAGGGAAGTCTAAGAAAGACACGGAAAAGTGGTGTGAGTTCCACAACGGCCCTTGGAAAAACATGATGAATGTCGCTCAATACAATCATTGGTGGTTGAGCTCAAAGACAAAGAGTCGAACCCCGACTTGGACTCTGACTCAGAAAATAAAAAAATGAGACAAATCATTGATCCAGAACCCATTGCTACTGTCAGAACTACAACAATCCAACTAGAAGAGGATCCTGAGGAGGGGGGGCGACTCTTCCATTCAAGGATGTGGGTAAAGGGGACCCCATTGCATTTTGTTGTTGATAGCGGAAGCCAAAAGAACATCATCTCAGCAGAGGTTTTCAAGCACTTGGATTTTCCAACAACACCACATCCGCAGCCATACAACATCGGGTGGCTTCATCATGGTCAAGATATTCATGTTAGCCAGCAATGTCTCTTGTCCTATGACATCAAGCCCTTCAAGGATGAGGTATTGTGTGGTGTTGCCCCACTGGAAGTCTGTGATGTTCTATTAGGCCATCCATATATGTGGAGGCATCATGATGTTTATGAGTCTCGACCCCGTAGTGTCATTGTTACTCTAGGGGGTGAGCTATATAGGATACCAGAGGTAGTTCTGACTATTGTCCCACCAAAAAAATGCCAGAAAGTAATCTCTCATACTGAAAATTTTAGCCTCTTCAAAATCCGATTAGAAGGTGAACAGAAGGAAATTACAACCACTGTAGCCTCGACCCAATATCTTTCTATCCAACAGAAGCAGGTCAACAAGATTGTAGAAGAGTACCAATATGTTCTTGTTGCACCTACGGGGGTGCCTCCACACTGCCTAGTCAAGCAAGGTTATAACATAAACCTTCATACTCTCCATGTTGCATCTTCACCGACAGAGTCCTCCCATACTCAAGTAGATCATGTAGCTAGATCGTTTGAACAGATCCAACCCCTCTAGCAATAGGTTCATGACAAACCTCAACAAGCTAAGAAAGACACGTTCTTCAACAAGGAAAGCAGCGCACCAAGATTCAGATTTAGCAGAAGTATCCCCATCTCCCATGGGAACTTGACACAATGGGGACCATTTCTTCCTAAGGGGGGTTGAATGATTCATATGGATCTCGGTGGCCATCCACCTTTTCCACTGAATCACCATTTTGAGCCTGTGGTTTTGATCAACCATGATATTCACCCTTTTGATGGGGAATGGAATGTAATGTCATCTTCATTTGTTAATTACAGACATTGTGTAATGATTTCCTAGTGGTCTTATGTACATGCCTACAACATAGCATTAACGCACCAGATCCCATTAGAACTTCGTAGTTAAACATGCTCAAGATAGAGTAGTACTGGGATGGGTGACCTCCCGGGAATTCCTTGTGTTTTACATGCCTATGGAATTTTATAAAGTTATTCCAATTTATCCCACATGCATCATGGGAATTGTTCTCCTCTCACTCTCTCATATATAATTAAGGTGAAGGAGACCCTTTAAGCATGCAATGGATTGTGATGTAAAGCTTGTTGTGAATGAAGTGTAGTTTACCAGTTTTTATTCTACAGTGTTTTTATATCTCTTGTCCATTAATAGAAGCTGGGTTTCACTATATTTATGTGTTCTTCGCATTATCTCTGTGTATTTCTTTGTTATATATCGATTATATTTTTGTCTTCGTGTCATTCTCGAAATAATCTGGATCATATACCAGCATTTTCATGGAGAAACTTATCGCTTCCTTTGTTGGACACCTATGTTGCAACTTGTCATGCATGCAACTTGAATTTTACAACTTGACCTTTTACAACTTGAGTTTAACAAATCATTCAACTTGACTCTTAACTTGACCTTTTACAACTTGAGTTTAACAACTCATTCAACTTGACTCTTAACTTGATCTTTTACAACTTGAGTTTAACAACTCATTCAACTTGACTCTCAACTTGGAAATTCGAATTTCACTTCATGGTGGGAAATGTTACACATTCCAATGCACTAGATCAATACATTTAGATCACTTGCAATATAAGAAATATTGTGTGTTTCTAGCTCATAGGAATTTTACATTCAACCTAACTTTTTCTAGATGCCTTGACTTTTTCTCATGGATGACAAGGCTTGACAAGGCTCAAATAGGTTATACATTCCCCCTTACTTTTCCATTAGTCTATGTATGCTCACAGACATTGTACGTTCCCCTGAATTTTGCACTAGACTGTCTATGCTCACATAGGTTGTACATTCCCCCTGACTTTTGCATTAGACTTGCATCTTGACTTTTGTCTTTGCCTTAGCTAGACTCACAATATCATATAGCACCTCGTTCATCCTGACTTTTGGTTTGAATCATAGAGGTTGTACTCTCCCCCTGGCTTTTGTCAATACCTCACAAGACTGGTTGATCCTCCAAATCTCCCTGGATAGCAAAATTTATTTATTTATTTTAAAACCTACAGTCCTCATCTATATAGCGACGAATCATCGTGGAAAATATAGCATTCTCGTGGAAACAAAATATTTTCATATGTGTTTTTCCACAAACATTCATCTATCTAGACACGAATGATCATGGCAAACATAGAATTCTCGTGGCAACAAAAAACTTTTCATTTGTGTTTTTCCACGAACATTCGTCTATATAGAGACAAAATATTGTGGCAACTATAGCATTATCGTGGCAACAAAAAAATTTCATTTGTGTTTTGCCATGATTTTTCATCTATATAGCGATGAAAATTCGTGGCAAATATAGAATTCATGTGGCAACAAAAACTTTTCATTTGTCTTTTGCCACAATTTTTCGTCTATATAGAGACGAAAAATCGTGGCAAATATAGCATTCTCATGGAAACAAAAACTTTTCATTTTTGTTTTGCCACGATTTTTCGTCTATATAGGGACGAACAATCGTGGAAAATATAGCATCCTCATGGAAACAAAAAAATTTCATTTGTGTTTTGCACGATTTTTTTTCTATATAGCGACGAACAATCATGGAAAATATACCATTCTCGTGACAACAAAAGAGGATGTTTGTCACTATATATACGGAGTTTTGTCGCTATATAGACAAATGTTTGTAAAAAAAAAATCCTGGAAGAAATGCTTACCAAACGAATGACATGTGGAAGCCATATTTCATTGATATTACCACGATGAATTATGGTTCGTCGATAGAGCGACGAAAAAAGATCCATGAAAAATAAGACTCACTTTCGTGGCAAGTTCAATGAAAAAGTGTTGCAAGAGAAACAAAAAAGCGTGGCAAATTTGATCATATTTAGTAGTAACTTTAACTGGACCTGAAGCTCCTCAAGACTTAAAGTTATCCCATGTAACCTCAGATTATGAACTTAGGCTAACCCAAAATCACTTTTTGCAAATGCTAAAAGATGGTTTTAAATCCATATTTAGAAATTTGATTTCACATACCCTTCGACATGTGGATTTTTCAAAACCACCAGAAAGGAAGCATCGTGTTTCCAACTCTCGATAAACTTCGTGTAATTTAAATTAAGAGTTGATCTACCAACCATCAATCTTCCTCAACCCTGATCCAACGATTATGAATCTTGCACAAATTTTCAATGGGTTAACTCAACTCCAATACAATCTGATGGCTCGGATTTGTTCTCTGGATAATCTGATGGTCCTGGTTATAGATTTAAGTTTAGAGTTCTAGTTCGAAGGATTGCAAGTTGATTCAATCCAACTGTTTTTATAAGTAATATGGATCATTGATCATGAATTTGATCAATGATCCTTACATGGATTTCCCCATGAGTTTCATTGGAAACTAGTTGCAATTCCTTTTGTAAGATAATTATGTCCAGTATGGGGTCTCTTCACTTAAAAACCTACACTTATACACAACTCGACATCTTTGTAGAGGTGATAAAATCCTTACCAAATAGTTAGGGCTTTATAACTTTGTAATGCAAAACATAACGTCAATTACATTCACATATTCCACTATTGTCATATTTGATGATCCTAAACCTCTATTCTACAGAGACACACAGTATTTCCTTAACTAGAACAAAGATGTTGAATATCAGTTGTGACATAACACTCGAAACAGAGTGTTTCCTTTTTATCCATTAACTCAATTACACACCAATTATACATAGATTTACCGACAAGGCCTTCATCCAGTTTGTTTAGGCCCGATTTTGTCTCATTGCCTTTCTTAGGTTTTATGGCCATAGTTGCATGGACACACACACACACACACCTATCTCTATCTCACTTCACCTCTCTTCTATAACCTCTCTAACTCTCTCTCACCCCAATGCCTTCAAGGCTTACCAAATAAATCCCAAAGGATTCTGAAACTAGAATTAGTTCAGATCCTATCCTCTCTCCTCAACAAACTCCTAAGATCCCTTAGATCCACAATATCTTGAGGAAGATCTCTAAAACCACCCACTTACCATCTAGACCTCCATGACTCTCAAGATCTACTCATTACTCAATATCAATTATAATTTCTAGAATTCAATTACAATCTTAGGAAAACAAAAAGAATTAAATTAAGGGACTCCCTTTAGTAAAATTGAAAGACCCTTTAGACCTCCTCCAATGATTGATTTATGATGGGATTCCTCCTACATCAGACTCCCAAGGAATAAAATGCTTCATGATATCCTCATCATGAGTCTTCTGTTGTTGAATTCATCCTAGATTCCATATCATATGTTGATGCTTTCAACTCACTTTACCATCTTTTTTATGTTATGTTATCGTCTGCAACCCTCTAGGATCCCAACTCTTACTTTTATTTTATGTAATCTTCTTGCTCCAACTTTCATCATTAACCATATGTCCATTGTTGTTGGTGTTCCTTATTATCCTCTTATAAGTATTTATCGATTTCTTCCAGAATCAATATAATCCAATGTTCAGTCTTGTCCTTGACTAGAATACATCATTGTTGTACTATGGTTGCTTCAAAAGTTCATAAAAGTCTTGAATGATTGTTGTCATCACTTTACCTCCGTCCCTAGTTCCATCCTCAAAATTTTGATAACATTGTTCCTTAGGTATGAACATATTTAATAAGCAATATATACCTCTAATCTACATTTGTAGTTTATGTGACAGCCCAACCAATTTTTGTTCCATTCCTTCTTCACTAACTGCTATGTATTGTGCTTCCACCATTAACATCAGTTGTTGCCTCCAACATGTCTATTTTAACTCATCTTGTGCATCAATCCACAATTCATTTGCAAAAGTTATAATATATAACTCCTCTTATTTTCTCATTGTCCACATGTTCAACGTCTCAAGTGGATTATCTTCATCTTCAAACCCAATTGTTTGCTTGCTTGGTACAAAAACACAAAACTAGTCCTTTATATGTTGCCTTTTGACTGCAAAAATGTTCCCTTGAACTTCTGAACATTTCCAACTAATCTTTGCATTCGTGCTATACTCAATTTCATTTTCAACCTTTCCACTACCCCAAGCAATTCTTTGGTCTTGACTCCCATCTCTTTGACTTGACAACAATACTTGTTCACACTTTGCAACTTCACATTTGTTACAATCCTCCTTGGTCTCAACAATATCTTGTGTAAGAGTTTTAAAAACTCTTCTTCCTTCATTCCAAATCTCATCTCTTTGAGAACATTGTTCTTTGAGCATATACAACCAAAAATATATATCTCTATTCTTCCCCTTCAACTTACAAGACTCCCTAATCAAACTCTATTCTCTGCCTTAAATAAAATGATAGAATAATAAATACTTCATGTTTTCCATGATCATGTGCAAATGATCATTTACATCAACATTGATAGATTCAATGCAATCATGCTTCAACCTTCTCGGAAATTTATAAGTTGGATCACCTTCAAGCCAAATGACTTTCCTCATGTCTTCATTTCTTTCATATTTATTCTAGTTGTCTTTGAACTTTTTGTCTTGTATCTCTTATGTCTTTAATCTGGTTCTTAGGTTCTTGTCACTTGGTAAGGTATTATCTCTTCCATCAAACCAGAAGTTGTATTGGTTGTTCCAAAATTTTCTTTCATCATATATTTTGTCACCTTGGAGAATTCTCTTCCATTCAACTATTAATATCTCAATAAGATATTGTGTGAGAGTCATAAAAATATTCTCCCACTTTCGTTCACAAATATCCAAGGCATAAGATTTCCTTGTCCAATCCTTTTGTGGTTTTATGGAAGGTTGATTGCTTCCATCCTTAGCATCTTCATTTTTGCATACACCTGCAAATTCAACAAACATATTACATAAAACAATTTCTTCAAGACATTCCTTCAATTCATTCTCAAGTACTAATGCATATTGTTCTTCTCTCGGATTATCTTTGGAAAATGTGTAGCTTTCTGTCCCATCGCACATATGGGATTCTTCCTTAACCATTTGCTCATCTCCTGCAACTTTTTGGATATGCTTGACAACCTCATCACTATTCCATAAAACAATTCTTTGCTCTGCATAAGTCTTCTCATTGCTTTCCAAGACAATGCCTTGGTCTATTCTTCCTTGAGGTAATTTTGCATAACCTTCTTCATGATTGTATTCATAAACTAACCTTATTATTTTCTTGGTGGCATTAGAAAATGATGTCTCCTCCTTCTCCATGACAGATTTTATGCGGTCTTCTTGTCTTATCTCCTTCACTGTCTTCTCTCCTTCACGGTCTTCTCTGGACTAGCTGCAATGTCTTGGGTTTAGTTCTCCCTATTGGCTCCTCCTTCACCATCTTCACAAATCTGCAAGACATGCACTTTCTTCTCCTTCGCCAATTTCCAATTGTCTCCAATAATGGATACAATTTCTTCAAAAATAATTAAATAAACATTCATCAAGAAAACATATAACCAACTGATTACACCTCTAAGTGTACTCTTCCTTTCATAAGCTTGTAGAGTCTCAAACTAAACTCCTTCATGGATTCCTTCAATTATGTCCTCATGAAACAATGTTGAACTCTCTTCTTTTGTGACATTTCTTTGAGGTTGTCCATCTTCAGAATATGCTACTCCTTGTTGTTCTTCATAAGAAAAGATATTCTTTTGTTGAACTTCTGCTTCTTCCACAATTACTTGCATTGGTTCGGCTTCATTATCGCTTGTACCTACAAATATACACTCACACAAACAATTAGTTTGAAATGCATTATATTCTTCTTCATTTGATGTCACTGACATCCTTTCCTGATGTTGATCTAAGCACGTCATCGTCTCTTCACTATCATTATCCTCTCCTAGGATTGACCCTTGTTCAGGTTCACAAAAGTGAACTTCTCCTCCATCCTTAGTTCTATTGAGTTCCCTCTCTGCTTTCATCCAAATATCCATTCTCTGAATCAATTTCTTGGAAAATAATCTCACGATAGGCCACTTGACCCTTTTTCTCACATTCCATCCCTATTTCAGATCTTCTCTTATCTTCTCCTATAGCAACTGCTTTATATTATTGAGTTGTTCTTTTAACTCAGGCATTTCCTTGTCAAAGTCTTCATCACTCGTCTTCTTTTATTTTTCAACCGCCTTGGCATTTGTTTCCTTCTTGTTGTGGCTTCTTTTTGAATTCCTCCTTTGAATGTCCTTAGTCATCTTCATCTTTCACTTTGTGAGTTTGTCCATGCTCATTGTGAGCTACAACTAAGCCTCTTCTTTGCAGTCAGTCTCAACCACTGCTACTTAATACCCATCAAGCTTTTCCTCTTGAGCTTGATCTCCTAGTATCACTTGTTCTCTATCCTTGGAACCCTCTAAGAATTCCCTTGCTCTTCTTTGGCTTCTGCAGTCTGCTCACACTCTTCTTCTCCTAAGAACTTCCATTGTTCTCTTCACTTCAGTCTTCAGTTAAAATTCCTTACAGCATCCCTTGTTGCAATTTCTTCTACCACAAGTTTCGGATTGAGAGCTTCATCTTCTCCCTTCTCTTTGTCGCAGCTTCTAGCTACAATCCTTTGTTGCTACCTGCATTCACATACAAGTACAAAATTTCAATCTCAATAACCCCAAGAGCGTTAATGTCGCTCTGATACCAAAATGATAGCCCCACTAGGTCCTATGCCTATAAATCAAAGTTTTATGCCTATAAATCAAAGTTTTAAAATTTTTGCAGTCCTAACTATTGTTGATATAAGCCTCTAACTATCCTCTATCCTATGTGGTGCAATTCCCTTTATGCTCTTCAAATTCATTATATGAATTACAGTCCACTTTAATTGTTCCTTGCTTATAAGTATAGAATACACATCAGTTCTAAGCCTGTCCATACATATCAAAGTTTAAGCCCAAGCGCATACCTATCCTTCCACACGACCAAAGCACCGGAATCCTGGGCTAATATAAAAGGCGCTTAAAACCTTTAACTGCACCCGGAGCTCCTCTGGACTTAAAGCTATTCCACGTAACCTCAGACTGTGACCTTAGGCTAACCCGTTAGCACTTTTCACAGCTGGTTTTAAATCCGTCTTTAGAAATGTGATTCCACATACCTTTCGACAGGTGGACCTTTCAAAACCACTGGAAAGGAACCATCGCGTTTCCAACTCTCGATAAACTCCATGTAATTTAAATTGCGAGTTGATCTACCAACCGTCGATCTTCCTCGACCTCGATCTGACGACTATGACTCCTGCACAAATTTTCAATGGGTTAACTCAGCTCTAATACGATCTGATGGCTCGAATTTGTTCTCTTGATAATCCGACGGTCCTGGTTATAGATTGAAGTTTAGAGTTTTGGTTTGAAGGCTTGCAAGCCGATTCGATCTAATTGTGTTTATAACTAATATGGATCATTGATCATGAATTTGATCAATGATCCTTACATCGATTTCTCCACGAGTTTCGATAGAAACTAGCTGCAGTTCCTTTTGTAAGAGAATTTTGTCCAGTGTGGAGTCTCTTCACTTAAAAACCTACACTTCTACACAACTTTACATCTTTGTAGAGGTGATCAAATCCTTACCAAATAGTTAGGGATTTATAACTATGTAATGCAAAATAGAACATCAATTACATTCATAGATTCCACTATTGTCGAATTCGTTGATCCTAAACTTATATTATGCAGAGACACAATATTATATCACTTCACCTCTCTTGTCTAACCTCTTTAACTCTCTCTCACCCCAATGCCTTCAATGCTTACCAAATAAATCCCAAAAGATTATGAAGCTAGAATTAGTTCAAATCCTATCCTCTTTCCTCAACAAACTCCTAAGATCCCTCGTATCCACAATATCTTGAGGAAGATCTCTAAAACCACCCACTTACTTTCTAGACCTCCATGACTCTCGAGATCCACTCATTACTCAATCTTAGTTATAATTTCTAGAATTCGATTAAAATCTTAGGAAAACAAAAAGAATTAAATTAAGGGAACCCACTCCCTTTAGTAAAATTGAAAGACCCTTTAGGCCTCCTCCAATGACTAATTTATGATGGGATTGCTCATGCATCATCAGGCATGAAATATAAGGCAGCAACAGTTGCTTCATTTATTTTGCCAAAGATTCTTTCCTGTGCCTTTTTCTTGACTTCACAAGTGCCCTCTTCGTGATTGTCATCGCAAAATTTACACCAAGCCCTTGAGAGAATAGCCTTTGGTTGATTATAAGGAAAAGAATTAACAGGTTGATTTCTCAAAACAACTTGAGAAGAGGACTCAACATGGATTGAATTGGTAGTGATCCCTTTCCTTTCAAAAGAAATCATCTGATTACTCATGTCTTGAACTAGTTGCAAAACAGTTGACATTTCGTTCTGCTTAACAAAATCTTCCTTAGGAAGACCCATTCTTTCCATTTGCTCCTCATATTCGAAATAACTCTGGAGTGCAGACCCTAGGCTTGTCACATTTTTCTCTTCTAACCTATGATGAAAAGAAGAGGGTAAATCATTATAATATTGAATTAAAGCAGCTTGATTATGAGGACGGATGAGTTATGGGATCTGATTGTACAATTTGGTGAATCTAAGATTGAAATATTTAATAGTTTCACCATTTGTAAAAACAATGTTATTATAATATTTTAATAAATATGTTGGATTCTTGGGTTGCCCATATGTTGATTTAAACCAGTAAACTAGTTCATCCCAATTGGAAAACACTTTGGGAGGCAATTCAAACAAATCAGCAACAACTTTCCCTTCTAGAAAGTTAACGAATAATCACATACAAGTATCATTATCATTCGCCCCTATATTGTGACATGCATTAGAAAATGCACTAAAATGTTATTTAGTAGATATAGTGCCATTTCCTGAAATTTTTGACAAATGATCTTTGATTTTGGGAAGGGGATTAGTAACTGGAGCAAGATCTAGAGGGGAGGACACATGTGATGGTGTAGTTGCGACATCTTCCTCGAACTAGAATAAACCAAACTTATCCATTACCTTGGCAGGATTAGTGGTAGATTGGACTCAAATTTGATGATTAAATATACTTCCAATCAAAGAAGAGACGGATGATCATGAAGAAGAAGATTGACAATTTTTGGAAGAAGAACTGGAAGACTCATATCGAAAGTAATAGGAAAGAACGATATTGATGCGCTGGAAGGATCAAACAAAGATCTTCGATGTTTTCTTTGTAAGTGTTCTAGGGACAACATTTCTTCTTCGGCCTATTTCAGAGACAAGATTAATTTTTGGACATAACCCTCTCATTCTTCAAGAAAAATGAGAACCCGAGGACATAAGATAAGATTTTTAATGAGGAGGATGATTTATGGCCAACCTTTGTTGATCCTTCCATTGTTCCGTAATTCTGATATCTTGAGAAATAACTTCCCAAGACTGATTAAGTTCAACTCGTGAATGGGTTGTTTCCAAAATAGTGTTAAATAAGGTCAAATAAATGTTGATTTGATCATCTAAACCCTGTCTGATTTTAGGTTGACGCACAACATGTATGGTCATGAAAACCGAAAATAAATAAGAAAAGAAAGATAGTCAAATACAAAATAAATTACAGTAATTAAAACAATAAGACACGAATACCAGAGAAATATTGAAGATTTCCCCAGTATGGTCGCGAAATAAATGTTGCTGAAAAAGAATGGTTTTATCTTAATACCAACATTATCATATTTTACTTGGATAGAGTAAAATAATCAGGATTGTTACCCTGAGTTTATAGCCTCTTTTATGAAAAATTCAATTAACTCTCAAGAAACAAGTCCTTGGAATTAATGTTGTCTTTATGATTTAACATGTCAAAATAAAAGAAAATGTTCAAAACAGAAAAAAATTTAAATATTTTTGAATATCTTTAGAAATAAAAGATCTGATAAGGCAACACATAAATACTCAAATGAGACTCGGAACCATCAAAACATTTTATTTATCCAAATCTGAAATACAGCCAACAACGTTCTTTATACCCCAAGGGTAAGGACCATAATGAAACTTAGTAATCAAAGATGGTATTATGAATCATACAATTGAAAAAGGTATTATTAAGTGAAACCAAGACTGAAATAAGCTGAAATGACAGGCACAAATGTCACTGCCTTGAATCTGCATAAAACCCTCAATCGGTATTGAAAACTAATCCAGAAATCTAACAAGAATCCGCAAACTATCAAGGACAGGTGATCAACCTTGTGAAGTATATCAACAAATAAATATTTCTTGGCTTTGCTTGTTGCCACCTTGAGAAGGATCCTGCTATCAACAAGAAGTCCTTAGCAATTATGTATTTCAAAGCTGAATGAATTAGAAAAGAAATCTCACTTAAGAAAGCAAGAGCAAACATTATCGAAGTTGTTCTCTCTATCACTCTCCATTTTGCTTATCACTTGAACTCTTCCTTTATTCTTCTCAAAGTATTTTGAGAATTTCAACTTCCTTTTGTTATGTGATTAACTAATTTTAGTTAATAGGGATAGCTTTATAAAATAATAATAATAAGGATAAGGATAAGGATAAATAAATACTAAGTGATAGGTGGGGACCCCCTAATTATTTCTTTAAAACTTTTCAAATAATTTTTCCCTTGTCCCTCCTCATATATAGATACAATTTTAATGCTTCCAAAAATCCATTTAAATACCAACATCACCCATATTTAATCAGTCCACAAAAACATTGTAGACAACCTTGTACCTCCCAAATAGTAATATATTTATCGAAAATAAATATATTATATTGTTGTCATAAATATGTTCAAAAATAATATCATATCAGTTGTTGAAGGATAATCATAAGCATATCCAAAAAAGAGAATCATTAAAATTGTCCAAAATATATCACTATCTAGAAGTAATCACATATGTCCCAACAATGAAATCATAAAACATCATCATAAAATAAACTAGAAGTCTTATTTTTTATGAGAGGCAGTTTGTCTCTTTTCACTTCCATGTGATTTAGTTGCCTTCACGACTTCTATTTGTTCATTTGTTGGTGCCTTAATCCTTGTTGTTGAATCCTCGGGATGCATGTCCTCAAAATATTTATGCTTACTTCCAAATTTTTGGGATTGGGCATGAGAAGTAACATTGTGTGATGAAGTCATTGATTGATCGGAATTGGCAGATTGAGAAGGTCATTTACCTTTACTAGGATCATGTTCTTAGGCTAGAGATTTGAGCTTATTTGATGGATGTTGAGTGGAATGGGTATGAGAAGCCTCTAAAGTGATATGCAGTGCAGATCTTTTAGGTGGAGGAGGTCGAGGTAAGGGCAGTGAAACTATTAGCCATCCACGAACTTGGGTCTGAGGTGAGTTAATGATTTCCTTCCAACCATAATTGGCTAGAACTTCGGGTTGCAAAGAGACATTAGGTTGAACATGGATACCAAAAAGGATATGATGAGTTTGGTGGAATGGTCTTTCAGGTGGAAGGTTGGGCTAGAAATTTCCTCTCCCTGCTAGGTTAAGGAAACCAGTATGTAATAGTTGATTGAATTCTTCTGAATCAACATCAAAATGAATGGAAAAACGTAATCTTTTATTATCCCTGATCTGGGATCTTTTATTCGATGACCATTACATGAATTGCATTAAATAGCATAAATAAAGCTTATGTGCAATATAAACAAAGAAGGCACAAATATGGAGAAAAGATGAGAAATGAGACAAGAACACAAAGCTTGATAACGGAGTTCGTCCCAAGAATGGACTACGTCTTCGGGACCACTTTAAAGTGGAGATGCCTTTCTATTATCTCAGCAAAAATTGGCATAAATACATGGATATACCTCAAAACTGAAAATGGCATGAAGATCCATTGTCCAGATGCAAAATCTGAATGTACCAGTGGACTCTTGGTGAGAAAATGTGCAAAAATGATCGTTCATACATCAAATTTTGTCATTGCTCATCCAAGGACCCCCCTGGGCTCTTCACCTCATAATGTGTGCCACAAAGTCTACATTAAATCTCATGTACATGCATAAAATTATGTGTCGCCGTACAAAATTGGGTGTGAATCCCAGAGCATAAAAAAAGACTGAGTTTAAATTTAAATTCCACGGGCGTTCATTTCAATGGGATCATTGGCCCGACTAGTTGGAAATGATTAATTAAAAGTGTTTGTTGTGGGAGGTATGGGAGCCAAACCACGCAAACCCCCCATTATGGAGTCGGTTATAACAACAACATAGATATAATATATATGGAATATTATTTCGTTGAAACCTCCCGTTGGATTGGAACTTGGCGCTAACTTTAGAACCCTGGGACTTGTGACGTGACCGATGCATGGAATGTTGGCTGAATATTTTGGGATGTGATCGTTGAGGTGTAGACCACTAGCCGCTCTGGCCACTGGATCTAGCATCGACCAGTCCGTTGGTCATACATATATTTTTTCGAACTTTTGTTCTCCGTCCCTAATTGGGCATCCACGGGGTGCCACATGGTGCCCAGTGATTGGGTCACATGGCACCCTACCATTTGTTGCCCCTTGCCTAGTCATCCTACCATGTAGGTGCCACCTATCATGTTGTAAGGAGGCCACGTGGCTGCCCCTTGGTGGTGTCATGTGTCATCTCATTATTGGCCCACTATGCCACCAAAAACGCCAAATCAGCATGACATGTGGCATCATCTTGTGATGCCACGTCGGCATGTTGATGTCATCATGGTGCTATGTTGATGTCATATATGTACATTGAACTGATGATGTCATTTGTATGGATTTTGATGTCAACGGGTTGACTTTTACTAGTTTGACCACAACTTTGAATGGTCGTATATTTTTCATCATGACTATGTTTGAGGTCTCGTTTGCACTGTTGGAAAGATCTCGATGAGCTCTTTGACTTGGTGCCATATTTGCTAAGATTTGAAGACTTTAAATTTTTGGCCTTTTAGATCCTCCTCGGTCATTCCTCCCCACTAAGAATGTTTTGTGCCTCCAAAAGCCTTATCAATCAACAGATAACTGAGGGAATTTCTCCCTCACTTTCACCATCTCGATCCACCATGATTTTCTTGGATGTGTGCCTTTAAGTCCCACTCGAATATATTCAACATCACCCCTGCGTGAAGTCCTCATATTTCTATCCAGGATGATATCTTCCTTTAACTCGTCCAAGCACTCATGAGCAAACTAATCCACTTAAGGTATTGAAACACTCTCCCTCTGATCCATGATCATTGGAGGCTCATAAAGGTTTAGATTCTCTACATTTACAACTGAGTATATCTAGATGTACGGTGGTAGATATAGGTGGAAATAATTTGTGTCAATCTTCTCCAAGATGGTGAAGGGTCCATATCCGATGGGCTTGAGCTTCTTGCCTTCACCCCTCAACCTATCTTTGTTGATGTGTAGCCACACTTGATCTACTACTTGAAATTGGTGATCAACTATATGTTTGTCATGGAGATATTTGTACTATGCTTGACTCTTTTCCAATTGTTCATGAACTGTCTATTGTACCTGTTGAATCCTCTGGATGAACTTGCGGGTTTTGTCTTCATCTCTTTGTTCACTTGAGTCGACATCTTTCTCAAATGTCAAGTCCAATGGATTCTTAGGTAGATACCTAAAACATGTATGTTGGCTTAATCTCTCTCTTCTACTTCTTAGGCTGACCCAAGTTCATATATGAACAGGTTTCCAACAAAACCCTCTAAAACTATCGGCCCTCCTAGTAAACCTGAAGGAAACACAACACACAGAGTGCACTACACAGTCTCACCCGAGATATCTTCATGGGTGACTGCAATGCTCAAGTGCTTGTAGTCTAGGAATGAGTGGGGATATGGGAGTGTATTCTTCCTTCTTCATGCATTCATCATGTTATTCATTCAAATATTCCTAGGATTCATTCATCTTGTAGGTACATGCATGCATTCTAATATATCTAGTTTAACCGTCCATTCAAAACTAATCATTGGCAGAAAAATAACCATGCAACAAACATTACAGATAACACATGTTTTACCACGGTTCACCCCTCATGGGTTGCGTCCACAAATATTTGGCTTCTCTGCCCTTTAATTAGGTTTGATGAAAAATATGGTATTATGCACATTACATCTTCCTTCTTACAATCATGAAGAGGTTCAAGAACCCTTGTGAGGTGGACTAGATCACACCAAGCTCCTCAACTTGTGACCTAACCCTCTAAATCTATCTTCCTCCACTCTTCTACAACTCAACATCTTTTACAAATATCAACAATTATGAACTTGCAACTGTTGAACAACAACTGAACCAAACTACAATAATTGAACAACAACTAATTGAACTCACCCAACTCCAACCTAGACCTCCTAGGTTCTTATTTATACTAGTTTTCAGGCTTATAGTTGTTACAATATTTATTAAAAACCCTAACCCTAACATAGTTAGGCTTGCCTGCCTGTGCACCATGTTGTTTTCCTTCTTTTCATGTTGCTTTTCCTTCTTTTTCTGCATGTTTCTTTCTTTCCATCGATTGTGTGTGATCCAAAATTAGGTCTTCTTTCGAAAATTAGGTCTTTCCCAAAATAGAACTTCTTCTCCAAAATTGTGCCTGTGCCTAAAATAACCTTCCTTCTCAAAATAGGTCTGCACCCAACAGGTCCCCAACACTAACATGTCGCTCGTCCTGAGCCACTGAGGTGGTGTGCGCTCCCTGAATTTCCTTGTCCAATCTCAGGAACTTTTCTACTAGTTCCTTTCCTTTTTCTCTCATCTGCGCAGCTTTGCATGTTAACACTTCAACTATCTACGATGTTATTTCCTCCTGCATTAATGTTGTGCTCTTTTCTTGTGCATGTGCTCTACTTGTCTTCTCTTCCTCCAACTATGCAATCATATGTGTTGCTTGTTCTTGGAGGGGTTCCAATTCAACTTATCTTTCTTGATTCTGCATCTGCAATGCTTTCAACTTTGTCTGCATATTCTTCATCTCTTAAGTGCCCTTCAAGCGCTCTGTGATAATCATTGTTTTATGCCTTTGTTTGAGCTCTTGTATGGCAACGCTAACTCTTTCCTCTTCCTGGTTCCACTATTGGACCTTCTCGTCTTCTTCCAATGTTGTCCATAGTTGTGTGGCTCTATCGAACAGTTCTTCGGTTTCCCTTGCTTGGTTCTCCATATCAGCTATTTGGAGTGTATATTCTTGTTTTCTTTGTTCTCATACCTCAGGAGGAGTCGTAGGGTTGAGCCGTTCCTTGAGCTCCTCAATATCTTACTTGTATTGGTCAATTCTCTGTGAGATCAGGCTGATCTTTTGCAATATACTAGATAGTAAAAGTATGCAGAACATAAATGAAATGCTAGAAATGGCAGAATAAAAGTAATATAACCAGCATAATCTCCACAATAACACAGAAATGATATAAGAACAACAACAGAAATAGCACTTTGATTCAAAAAGCAATGTTCACAGGCCTCTTCGAGGGGGAAACCTCCAGTTGAGTAGCACTCTATTACAATAATCTTCAAGCTAGGGTTTTCATACCCTCGACCCTTATTTATACTAAATATGTCTATCAAGAGAAGCATCTAGAGGAAGATTCTTCTAGAAGCGGAAGCTTCTATTAGGCCTTCTTACATCCACTTTATTCTATTTTATTGAAAGGCCTTATTAATATTGACCTTTATTACATCCGAATATATTGATCTACCTATGTGCGGGTTAGGACCCTAACATCTTCTCCTCTACGCTTTTCTCTGGTGCTTGCATGTTGTCTAGGATGCGAGCATAAACTGATGTTAATCCATGTTCTAATTTATTTGAGCGTTCTTTCTCCTCCTCCTTCTCTGTAGTCAGTTGGTCCCATGTGATTTGAAGCATTTCCGTGACTCCTCTACCCACCAATAATTTTGTTGCATCTGCACGGGCCCTAGATTGTACTTCCTACATGAAACTGACCTGGAGTCTGTATAGTTCCTTGGTGGGTATTTGTTCCATGACCATTTCAACGTTCTACCTCCTCCAGGGTTTTCTACGTAGTCTCTTGATTGAATCTGATCATTTGACACGTTACTATAAATGTCTACTTACCCTGGACTATGAACTGCACTGTCTCCTCTCCTTCTTTCTGCGTAGATGGTCATTGTGTCTTTTCCTATTGTTGTGTTGTATCATGTGATCATGCTTGGATCTATAGTTTTTGTATGTTCTCATGGACCTCTAGGAGCTTGGTCATGATTTCTTCTCGTTGTGCCTCTACAATTTAGACCACTTCTTCGTGCATGTCTTGGACCTTGTCCGTGATGTTAGCAATCTGTAAATTTCTTCAACTGATAAAACAAATGACAGAGGTAACCTACAAACCAACTTTAGAGCTAGGTACTAGCCTGCTCATCTCAAAGAGGGCTCTCTCGTGTCACTTGGTGTTCCTTTTGACAATCAATGGCTAGGTTTTGTTGTTTTGGGGGTTTTTAATAAATTTTTTGGCAAGGAAGGGGAGGGACACTTGGGGCTATGGATTCAAAATTATGAAAATGAATGGAAACACTGACTGGCCGATAGAACTCTCCAAAGGATAAAGGCTAAATGAGGTAATGAATCTAAGTTATAATTTGTAATTTGCAGAGTATAAGAATAAAAGAGAAAACAAGTAACTTCATCGGAGCATTAATGAAATGAATTCTGAATTAGTTAGGAAGAACTTAACACAGTTTAAATTTCTTAAGCCAAGAGCATCACAAGATGAATTTTGGGCCTTTAAACTATCCAATTTAAATGGAAGACGGTGTAAATGGAATAAAAAACATAGGAAATGCATACAAAGAGAGAAGACAAAACTCATATCACCACCATTAGAATATTTTCATGGAGAATTCAAAGACTTTTTCATATGTATTCAATTCAACTTCAGAAAATTACAAATTAAGTCTGAACAACTAAAATCATGCCCTTGCACTTCTACCAACATTAATACATTTGGAACCTTCAATACTTATACAATTCGAGTTCCTTCAGTGTGCAACCGATTACAATAACTGAAATGAAACATTTTAGCTTCTAAAACTGATTACAATAATTACAAATGATAGTTTTGGTATGGGAACCGATTACAATGATTAAAAAGGAAAACATTTTATGATCCAGCTGTCGATTCCCCTGACGCTTCAGCTCCTTCCTTTGCCACTTGTTTTTTTCTGGTATTCTGTTTGATCTACCATCTTCAGTGACACCTGGACATCATTTACTGGACCCTAGAAAACTACACTTTGTTTTACCCAGTCGTACTATCTCCTTCCATTGAAAGTCAAAAGGGATATCATAATCCATCATTTCTTTGAATAGGATCTTCGGGTCAATGCAGGAGGCATATGTCATGACTGGTAGTCCAATCTTCATTGTTTTGAACTGATTCAAAATCTTGAAATCTGTAATCAAATGTTCAACCAGGGTGGCTCCTTTCAGGTTTTCCTCTAGTTTTTCAAATTTGGAGTGACCCATTATGAACTAAGTGAGGCGAGAGTTGTATTCTTCCTGATCATATAATTTTCCTTTGCCATCCCAAAATGGTGGGAGGCCTTTAATAAACAATTCTTCAAACAGATCCTTGATTTCTTGCACACTTTTCTCCATCTGTGTTGCCTTGGTTTGAAATGATTTCAGCAGGTTATGTTTAGCAATAACCCTCCTGGCCTAGATGATCAACGTAGTTCTATCTTTAACTCCAATAGTCTGAAGTTCCGTAGTAGGGATGGAGTTTAGCTGGTTTATGGCATTTTGGGCCCACTCTAATGGTTTCTTGGTTCAAGTCTCATTCACAATAGTGCACCTTCCTTTGGTTGTGATGGCCATGTTGTCTTTATCATTGATGAAGTTTAAATACACTCTGAACTTGGTAGCTTCAACATCTATAGAATCCCAGATGATGTGCTTGGCTCCCTACAACGGTCCTTTACCTCTTAATCTTATTTTCATTTTGTCTATCCTTTCCTGCAAGGCTTGATTCTCCTTTTGAAATTGAGCCATTCTTTCATCCTTTGTTTTCATTTTCTGCTTCAATTTCTCTATGTCCCCTTTTAACCCCTTGATTTCTCCTACCTTCGGGCTAACTTGTGACATAGCCCGGACAAGTCCTTCAGTGCTTGGTCCAACTTCTACATAAGAAGGTGTAGCTACAACTTTTTTCAGCAATTTTGTTTGTCCTTGTGACCAATTCACCTTTTCTTGTTCTAGCGGCAATGTCTTAGCCTTGTAATCCAATACCTCTTGTCGAAATGCTTCTTTTTCATGTTCTAGAGAAACCAGTTATGTTGTTTGTGGATGCTCTATGGAAAACATTTTCAGTTTCATCTTCAAGCTTTGAATCAATTTGTCTATCTCATCCAATGAGGATTTCACCCCTTGGGGGCCTTAAGATTCCAGCCTCTTGACCTGAGTCTGCCAAGCTCTGTTGGATGCCTTTTCTTGCCTCAACTTCCCTTCCAATTTTGTTGCATAAGATGACAACTTTGAATTATTCAATCTTAGACCCAAGTAATTGGAATACAACATATCATTGGTATTCCTGTGGAATTTGACTTTGTCTGGAGCACTGATGTTGTCATACTTTATCTTGATCTCAGATACTTTTCCTTCATCTGCAACTATTATATTAAGGGTCGTCTTCTCTATATCTCTTACTTTGAAAAGAGAAGACCTATGTTGAGAAATCTTTTCCACTTCAAGGACTAACTCCCTCATTTCACCCATAGCCTTGTTTCCTTTCTCAACATATTGTTTTGCCAAATCTTCTTTAGATTGATAAGCTTCTCCAGATGTCTTATCAAAGATGTGTTTGTTTCTACTAAAACTTCTTGGGCTGCCTTCACTTTGGAGCTTGCTTCCCTTCTCAATTTCTATAGTGTTGGTACCACTCTCCAACATATCCATATTCACTTGTTCTTTAGGCTCTTCCTCCTCTAGATCCACTATCTGTGGGGACTGTGTAATATTCATCTTCTTAGGGGAAATCTGTTGATCATTGGTGCCCATGGCCTCTGAAATGCTTCTCTTGTTGTAAACACTTACTTTGGGGACTTTGAATATCAACTTCTGAGCAGCTTGTTGTGTTTGACTCTGTTGCAGGGTTGCTTCCAATTGTTGTGTTTGAGCTGGTTGCAATATTGCTTCCATATCATCACAGACTTCTATATTTTCCAACTTATCAAAACCCTCAACATGTTCATGTTCATAAGGGGCATGTTTATTCATCAGTCTTCTCTTATATATGATCTGATGTGGATCATATCTTATTCCCTGTAGCTGTGAAAAATCAAATTCTTTGAGCTTTGCTTAGATCTTATATAAGCATGATCTACTTTTGAAAATGAAGGGTCCAATGATAAAAGGGAATTTGAGGTTCGAGGCTTTTTGCAATTTTATGAAATGATCTGTCTCCGATATGATTCTTTTCCTGATGAATTCAAGGGAAAAGACTCTGAGGGTCAGAAAAATAGGTAGAAGATAGGGGCATTCATGACAACTATAAACCCAGACCATTGTTGAATGCATGAGCAGTACACAGTCCCCGACTCTGTTTTCTGGATTTGGTTGTAAATATCTCTTCATGTCATCCATGAGTCTCGGTAGGCTAGTGTTGAAAATCAAACTGTAAACCATGGACATGAATTTGTTGATGAATATGATCAATGTGATCCTATTTCATTTAGTTGATATGAATGTTGCTTCAGTAAATCCTCTCTTATTTGTTTCCAGGAAAATCTTCAGCAAGTATGTGTAATATCTAAAATGTCTTAGAGAGGGAAAATTCACTAGTTGTTTATGGATTGTATCAGCTATGAATTGATCAAAACTAACACAAACTAACGGACTAGACTCTAACTAAAAAAATTCCAACAGGAAACCCAACATGACCTCGACCACATGTTTGTCATTATCTAGACCTAAAATTTGACTTAGCAGGGAATAGACCCATTAGACCTCAATAACCATTATACTCACATTCATTGGCAATGACAGACTTTCTGGAAGATGCTCTGGTTTGACAATTGTCTGTAAAAATAGATCTTTGACTTCTGATGGACACTCCATGTAGATCCTAATTAGATTTTATTCCTCGAAAGGTTCAGACATTGTGGAGAAAGACTCTGGTATGCCGAGGGCACCTCGAATTGATAGACTCTCTACCCTACATAGGACCTCGGACCCCTGTTTATTTAAGACGACTTTCTCTTCCTATGAATACTGCTCTGTGCACCAACCTATGAATTCGGGAAAAGGGAAAGTGAATTCAACAGCATAAGGGACTATAGTGGACTGGACTGCTTCAAGGAATGGTATATGCTTCCCTACATTATCAGAAAGATCACTTATGGACACAAAGATAGGTGAAATGGTGATTTCAGTGTCGAACACATCTGAATCTCGATCAATTAGGGATTATTCATTTGACATGGGGTCTTGCTCTGTCACTGATGTTATGATAGGGTCCATGGCAATGATGAAAAATACCTAGAAATGCATGAAATGGCATGAACTTGGAATACTATTGAGTTGTGGTTGAATGGGTCGCGACAACTTTCCAACGTTCCGGTATTTTGAAAAACAATAAAATAAATGACAAATGCCATTTATATACATTTCCAATTTTGGGGGCACGAGGAAGTGGTTTAGGGCAACCCGCTTCTCGGCCTGAAATGCACCCAATGGAGTCACGTGGTCCCGACCAAAAACCATGGTTTAGTTTTCAGCTCACTTTCAGGAATTATCCTCTACGCAACTTCTCCCCCCCGAAATGCCCTACAACTGTCGATCTAGAGTGCTCACGATCTGCAACGTATCAGGTCCCATCAAATCCACACTCCTACCATATTTAGCCTCCTCCTACCAAATTTAGCCCCCTCTCTAATTTTTCAGGCTTCCAAACCAGTTTAGCACCTCGCTAAGTCCTGAAATCTTGATTTCACACCAAAATTTTAATGGTGATAACACACGACTAGCTCTGCATCATCCTCTATCAGGGTGATGTCTTGGTCCTCTGTGTCATATTTTCGTTTCTTGCGTGCCTGTTTTTCCTATGCAAGCTTCCTTACTATTTGTGAGGGATGCACCCCACTTGTTGTACCCTAGGTTCTTTCTTCTCCAGCCTGTGAAGTATCCTTCTTCCATGTCTGTGGTTGGCTTCCTATCCTTATTGTTGTCCATGCCCTCCTTGGTCATTTTGGTATTATGTTGCTCCCAGTTGGTTGATTCCTCGTTGCAGTCGTTCTAGTATTACTGGTCAAGCTACTTGTTTTTGTTGAAGAGACTGCTTCAGCCTTATCCTTAGGCCTAGAGGGTTGCGTCGTGATTGTCTATGGTGTTGATCTTATTACTGGTTGTTTCCACTGCGCAGGCCAGTCTTTGATTATCTAGTCCACTTCCTCTTTCGTGACACAATACTGCATTTTGAGCCATGCCTTCTTTGGATCACTTGCAGCTTGGATCCATACGTGATTCCTGGATACCTTGAACTTGGTTATTCCATCTATCTCCTGCACTACCTCCATCGGTATGCACCACACATTAGTTGTGTGTTGTTGTATCTCTTCTAGCAACATTGCAAAAACTATATTGTTTTCATGTTGCGTTTTATTATCCTTTGCCTATCAGAGGGACTCGTATCTGGTTGCATAACACTTCCCCATATTGTCCAAAAATGATGATAATTTTGGCTCCTTCCAGAGCTATCAGGATGATCAACCATGAGTAATGGAACTTGGTTCCATTGTCTTGTGCGTCTCTACAATCTATTAAAACGGGTTCAGCATGGATGGTGCCCAGTTGAGCATGACCTCTTTCGCGCACTATGCATCTACTGCAATAATGCCTGTTGGCGCTTCCTCTTTGCAACATTTCCTCAAAAGTTTGCAATCCATACGCTTATTGGTGAACCTTTTTGCGTTGCCATTGATGTCCTTAATGGAAATTCCTCTATTTCCCTGAGTAGTGTTGAACTGCGCTTTAACCAGCTCTGTAATTTATTTTTTGCGTGCCTTTTTATACAAATATTCTTTTGGTTGTGCGTCGAATGTAGGTAGTCATGTGATCTTGGAAATCAATGCCACATCTATCTGAACCGGCTTATCCATCCATAGGATGCCTCCATGTACGCGGGCAACTAGTTATTTCATGCATAGCCCAACATTCTTACCATGCCCGAAATGCGGTATATTCAGCAGGTTCATGATGCTTGAGTTATAGAGCCCCGTTATCCATTGTGCAAGGTCCAGTATGGGTTTGTTGAGGGGTCCAATTTCCCCTATGTTTATTAGAGAACTTTCCTCAGCCAACTCTAGAAATTTAGGTGCATCACGCACATCATGGTCGGTGTACCTAAGCTTAGGTACCTTTCCCAGCATATCATCCACAATAATGAATGCATCTAGGAGATAGGGGAGTGTAATCTCCATGACGTCCTACACCTTTCATTTTTGTCCTGCAGCAGATGCGTCTGCCTCTCTTGCATCTGCGTCATATTCTTCCCTTCCAAAATCCAATTGATCGGTGACATATTCGACCAACACTTCCTCATGTTCATGGGACTGTCGTGGTCCCATTGTTTCATCAGGATTCGTAGGCATCTCAGGGTTAGCATTCGAAATACCATTCCAGGCCCTAGAGCTCTACCCTATTTCTCCTTACTGCGTTGTGGAGGTCTCTTCCTCAACCCGTGTTGGGCTGATTGATTGTGTGTCTGAGGTAGTAACATCCTCGCGCTTGACCACGTTCTCGAGTTGTTGCATTCTCTCATTACGCCTTTGGTCCTATCGGGTAACCTGGGCATACTAGCCTGGCGCATTGAACTTTGGTGGATTCATCCTCTCTTAAATTCACACACTTGCTTTATTTTGCATAAACTATTAGCTAGGGAAAGCACTATGTTTCTCTCTCTATGCTGAAAAATTGCTAAGTGTTAAATAAATGCATGATTTCCGCCTTTTATAGACCCGGTTGTATTCATTTTCACTTTTTGCATGCATTTGTGCCAACTGCAATTTTTCCTGCGTGTTGTCTTCTCATGTTTGTCGCGGTAATTACTGCGCACAAATTTTTTCCGCACTTTCTTATGGTTCAACCAAATTCTGTGTCTTTTTGTGTTTTTCTTTGTTGTCCCTCGACCAAGTTTTGGAGAACCTTGGTCGTGTTTGACCATTTTTGGGACTTCGACAGGCTGGTCAAAGACGGAGCACCCAAGCGAAGCGGAGATCACGAGATCTCTCTCCCTTTTGCAAGATTTTTCGGTTTAGGGTTTATGTAACGAGTATGGGATGTCATCCCATGGGTTTACCCATGCTTAGGCCCTTTTGTAAGGTATAAATAAGTATCTAGGCGATGTAAGAAAGATTCAGTTGTAAGCCAATGAGCTAAGTGCAAATAGTTGTGAATGCTTTGTGCATACTGTGTGTTGAGAACTTGCAGAGCTAAGTGCAACTGATTGTAAGAGGCTTTGTGTTGTGACCTAACTCGGGGAAGGTGGATCTGGTGAGGTGCGTGTATATCCCCTATCCTATGCGGAGTTGGCTTTGTGGCTTTGTGCATGTAAGAGGATTGAAATAAGATAATAAAGAAGATGAAGAGTTGGTGGATGTAGCCCCACACTGGGGGTGAACCACGTATATCTTGTTTTGTGATTGCTCTGTGTGATTGATGTGATTTATGATTAGTGTTGTAATGTTTATGTATGTAGATGCATATGATGTAGTAGGCTTAGTGCTTAGTGATACAAATGAAGGATAGATATGATCTATTTCTATGTGCTAAGTGCTTGGATGTGTTAGATCTTGTTGAATATTGCGTTGTTCTATAATAAGGGTTTTACCTGCGATATGAATAAAGGGTTAAAGACTAATGAATGTTAACTACTAAGTGCTCTGTTAAGTATTGTGATCATAGATCTATGTCCCAGCTAGGTTGTAGACACTTGAGTCCTGCAACCCCCCATGCCTCTACCTCGGGTGAGACTTCATCTACTTCGCAGGTGTTGCCGAAAGGGCCAGTAGTTAGGGTTGTGTTGGTGCTTTGTTGAAGCGTTGAACCCTAGGTCTGCTCCTATGCCAACATTCTTACTTTTTTATCTTTGTATTCCTTTTTTATTCTTTTTTTCCTTTTTATTTGTTTTCATCATTTTTTTGTCCTAATCTATGCTATAGTACACTATATACATGTTTTTCTCACTGCGTTGTGACTTTTAGGGGTTAGGAAGTCAATTGTCCCTGTATAGTTTTAGTCGACTCTCGTTGATCATTCCTTTTAGTTGTTTTCCTCCCAAGTCCTTTAGCTGCACATATCCTCCATCTGTGAGAATAGTTACTTCATATGGCCCTAGCCAATTCATTCTAAACTTACCAGTATATTGAAAAAGTTTATTGTCATAGAGCAGGACTAGGTCTCCCTCCTTAAAAATCTTCTTTTTAATATGTTTCTCATGCTAGGATTTGTCTCTTGCTTTCTATACTTCCTGGTGAAATCCTTCCAGATTCCTTTCATATTCCATCTACATTAGTTGATTTAACCTCTCCGTTGTGTACGTTTCGTCACTTGGGTGAGAAAAACAAGGGCACTTGCATGCTTAGTTGGGCCTGCTAGACAAGACAGAGGTTAGTGCATGAGTTAAACAAGTCAAGCACATGAAATAAACAAGTAAACAAAAGGAAATAAAACTAGAATGCATAAGAAACTTTTAGAACCATAAACAATAAACCAATGACCAAGATTATTCCACCAATGGATAACTGTATTAGTTGGCAAAACACCATAGAGAAATGAGGACTTATGAGTCCCCTCTTCCTCCTTGGGAGGGCTCTTCAGTTCCCTAATGGAGATATCTTCTTACAATGGTAGAAAAGAAAGCAAATGATGAATAAATCAATGCTTGTTCCCTCAAGAGGTGAGTGGAATGGCCTATTGGAATGTTGTTAGAATGCTCCAAGGAGAAAACGGGATTCTCAAGGGAGGATTGAGGCAGCATAACAATACTATGAAAATCTTAATTTCTTAGTGCACCCATGGCCTCCACTTATAGCATTTCTTCAAGGAAATATTCAACCTATTCTTAGTGTGAACAAGGGGCCCTTTAGGGCACCCTTTGGTCCTTGACCAACCCCCAATTCAGATTTTCCTTAGATATGAAGGTAAAATCAAGTTGGGATTTGGTCCATAAGTGGTTGAGGGGCCGATAAGAACCATAAATGTGCCATTCAAAGAGTGCATGGATTTTCTCGTACACAGTTACCCATATGGCACATTGTGCGCTCTACGGGCTTCTTTGGCCCACGCACTATGCGCGCGCTTCCTTTAGTGAGTTAGCGCATGTCAATTTTTTCCCAATTGTATAGATTTTGCCTCTTGGAAATGCATTTTGGTGCTGCAGGTGAACTAATAGTTGTTTGGCATTGTTTTATTTCTGTAACCATTTGTGTGCAATGTTTCAGACGAAATTTTAGTGATAACAGATTCCCCGTGATGTGTGAGGTTACGAGCATACGTATAACTAAAATACATCAATTTTTATTCTACTGAGAGTGCCATTGTAATGAAGAGTGTTGAAAGGAACTGCAAGAGAGATCCGTCAGAGGGAGAGGGGAAACTGTGGGACCCAAATCTTTCTCTAGGGAGAAAAAGAAAAATTGTATAGAAATGAGGCGGGCATGCCCCATACTCGTGTCATGTAAATCAAACTGTAAGACAGTAATTGAATTTGTATGCTGATGTAGATAATTGTAGCGCCCTCCTAGGTAGTTGGATAATGGTAGATGACAATTCTAATGGTGAACATACGCTGAAAAGAGGCAAGGACACATATAAGAAGTGTCGATGACTCATAGGCATCGATGCATAACAAATTCAGAGGTCTTCTGCTGGTTATAAAACAACTATAATAGTCGCATAGTTAGACCCACCATAACATGAGATTTTGTTGAAGTCGAATGTTATGGGGGTCAACGAAAGCAGAGAGCAATGATGGTTCTATCTGTGTCGTCGGAGACTCCTCATTGTAAAGGTAATGAGAGTCAAGATATTGTCACCCTTATGGAAACTGTGTTGATGTCGACAGAAAGGGAGACACGACTCCAAGAAGCAAAGGAATTCATGAAATCCATGGCGACAATATCAAGAACTGATAGGGAACATGAACGAATTCAAGACGTGGTGAGATTCAAGACTTCCCTTGGTTGGGGGTATGGTTGAAGGATGATTGGTAGCAACCGTAAAATTGTATCTAGTATCAGGGGGACGACTAGACATGGGGTTAAATTGTGCCAGAGGCGGGAAAAAGTGGACAAACTCAGAGATCACGGGTACATGGACTGTGGTATACTTGGGATTTATGAACGATTTCATAATGAGTAAAGGAGAGTGGATGCCCCAACCAAGGGAGATATGGGTTGTGTTTCCAGAAAAAAAAGGTCGTCAAGGGTGACAACAAAAATCTAAGTAAATTTGGAAACAAAGTCTTTTTACAAGTACCAAATAAATAAAGAATAATTTGGGATGAATGTACAGATATAGAAATGGGTGCCCCAGTGTGAGATGGCTTGGCCTGTGAGGGAACAATTTGCGAATATAACTGGTGGAGGGTGGGGGCCCCATGGGTGGGTTTCTATATGAGGTAAATGAATGGAGGGAAATCTGCAGATGGGAAAACTGATTGTGGAGGAAATGGGGGGTTAATGATACTGCAGAGGTGCAGTCAAAATAGAACCAAGATGAGATATCTTGGGAGTCCATTGTGAAAGATAGAAATATGGTGAGAAGAAACATGTGGCTTATTCTCGGAAGTGCATAAGACTATGAGGACTCCCATCCCTAGGGGGTGAAAGCATCATGAGTGTCAAATTGCGAAGGGGAACTATGAATGGGAAAACTCATGTGAGGGAGAGTGCTACCGAGTGATGATGCAACCCCCCTACTCTCCCTCGAGATACGCGACCTATCATTCAAGGATGATCGTTTCTCTGAGCCAAATCATCTTTTTGAAACCTTGTTGGTCTCACTTTGTAATTAAACATGAGCCCTTTCAGATTTTCGTGTATGTTCTATGATACTCACAACCTCTTCCTTCGTGCTTCCAAAATATCAAATTTCAGGCGCTAACTCTTTTTCCATTAGCCCCTACCTACATGTGACCTCAAGCTATGATCTCACGTAAGCATCTGATTGCAGGGTGGCCAAAAGTGGTTTGAGACCACACCACTTTTCTCCCCGCAATTCACTATCAATCGACATGCGTCCCTTTGGAAATATCATTGTTTTGATTGTGGCTAGCTCTCAAATTTTTAAAGTCCGAGTGATTTTTTTACCCGCAATTCGATGTGACCTTTGATATTGTGATCTCGGTCGGTGCCTCTTGACCGACGGTTGAAATCTGCTTCCTTTCTGCCTTGGTCAACTATCAGTCAGTGAACCTTTTTCCTCCTTTCGAACACACTCCCAAACCTCCACAATCTATCGACGGGTGCCCTCCTTTCAAATCGATAGCTACGATTGATTTCGGCCCTTCGGGATTCGGGAGTCTCGAACTCTCCACTCTTGCTTCCTTCGAAGTACTTCCACCGAATTCGATGATATTTCGACGCATTCTCTCACAGATCAATGGTTGTGATTCACTTCATCTCTTCACTCTTTGAGATTTCCATCTCCTGCACACTCACTTTCCCCCAAAGTGTTTTCACCCGAAGTTCATGGATCTCTACCGCGTGTCCTTCTGAATCTGATGGTTGTTATTCACTTCAGCTATCCGGGCTTCAGGAGTTTCAACTTTCCTTCTTCGCTTTCTCCTGGGGCACTTCCACTCGAAATAAACAATTTGTTGGTGTGTGTCCTTCAGGATCCAATGACCACTATCCACTTCGACTCTTTACGCTTCAAGAGTTTCAAACTCTTGCACACTCGTTCCTCCCAAAGTGCTTTCACCCGAAGAAAATGGATTTCCGCCACGCATCCTTCTGGATCTGACGATCTAGATCTTCTCCACCCATGTTGACTTCCTTTCAAAGCTTTAAGTCTCCAAACTTCCATATCTCTCGCCACGTGCTCTCTGCAACGGACGGTTGCGATCTACTTCATCCTTCGAGACTTTGGGATTTTGTCACACTCTGTGCCCGAAATCCTCTGAACTGACTTTCCCCGAAGTCTCATATCTATCGAAATGTATCTCCTAGCAACCAACGGCCTAGATCTACTTAAGTTCTTCAGCAATTTCACCTCCTCGTCATCTACGAACTTCTGAAGTGCTTTCGCTCCGAAATTGTAGATATTGCACCACCTATCCCTCTTTTGACGATGTACGGTCCCTAACCACTTCCGGACTTTGGGACTTTGGCAGTCTGCTCTCCTATATGCACCAAGAGACTTAAAACTCACACACTTTACCCAGATCCAATGATCTAGAATGATCCTACTCCCTCCTAGATGGATCTTGATCAATAATTCGTGAAATGTTTAGAGCTTCGCTCCTTTTGAAGATTTCTTCCCGATATCTCTTCTGATTTTGATCCCCTTGAGGATTTTGATCTCCCACTCACTCCTTGCGTTCCTAGGATCTTGAGAAACTCAGATCAAAGGATTTCTTTGAAAGACATTATTCCTGCACTCCTTGCACTTCTCTGTTCTGATTCTTCGACACTTAGGTGTTCCTTGACTTTGTGCATACCTTACACTTAGTCTAATTTCCCGTCGTTTCTTATGAACCCCTCTGAGTCAATTCAAGACTATGTCGACGCACTCCTTGCATACGAGTTCTCAGAAGAAAAATGATTAGAACTTATCTAATTCATCACAGATTCATATGATCAACAATAAATAATCATTCATGAACAAAATGAACTAAACACACACACAGAATACATCATTCACTCAATCACACATCAAAATGAACATTGTCCAAGGAATTGGAACAATTTTGTCTGTTCTATTCATTCATGAAATAAATTACATAGTATTACAGTTCTTCATTGCATCTTTCTTCTTTTCATATATGCTACTCTTCTCTCCTTCACTCTACTCTACCCTGCTCTACCCTCTCTCTAATCTCCTTTTACAATACAACAACAACAAAAAAACTATCTAAGGAGTGGCTCCTCAAGCTCTTCTCCATCCTATATGCAACCTATCCTATCAGTTTCTAGTGGTTACCTACTTTGTCCTATTACAATAACTATCAGTTATTACCAGATAAGGGCTTCCACCCTCTATCTGCAACTCCTTACAGTCGTATAATACTTTACAAGCAAGATATATTTAAAAACATCGTTTCCAAAATATCTCAACAAATCGTTATGTTTATGAGTTAAATGTTGATTTGAAATTTTGTCATGTTGAGATGTCATATCCCTGCCTCCCCGCTTTCTTCTTTGACTTTGAAGGCGATGTTCCTGCATCATACTCCTCTCGATAAAATATTCATGGGCTCTTGTCCATGAGCTCCTGTACTATTTTTCCATGCTTCAAAATATCAGGGTCAGTGACCCAACTTGAGTCTTCCACTGGATGATCTTTCCACTTGACCATGTATTCAGGATATGTCTTCCTCCTGGTCTTCTTTCCAACTCTATGTTCTATGATTCTCTCCATCTGATTTTTTTCTGTTGTGGGCAATTTTTCTTCCCACTGAACTTCTTTCTAATCATCTGATTCTCCTGCATCATCTCTCCTATAAGGATACAGGTCTACAACATTGAATATCGGTGATATCCCAACATTTTCTGGCAACCCAATTTCATAACCATTGGCTGCAAATTTTCTGAGAATCATGCATGGTCCTATCTTCTTTATCTTCAATTTTTTATATGTTCCTCTTGGAAACCTTTATTTTATCAAATGAGATAAAACTTCATCTCCTACTTCGAATTGAACTTCTCCCCTATTCTGATCAACTATGTTCTTATATTTCAAGTTGTTGTCATGTAGTTGTTCTTTGAATCTGCCATGGCGTTTCTGCATTTCTATTGCAAAATCTTATGCACTAGCACTTCTCAATTCATCTTGATTCAGATCTCTCAATTTTGTAATCCTTATTGGTTGTATACCATACACAATTTCAAATGGACTTTTTCCAGTGCTCATGTTCACTGAATTGTTAAATGAAAATTTTGCTTGTGCCAAAATCTGATCCCATTGATGGCCTTTCTTAGTGACTAAACTTATTAACAAGTTTCCCAAACTCTTTTTTACTACTTCAGTCTGTCCATTTGTCTAAGGGTGATATGTTGAACTAAAGGACAATTTTTTCCCCAACCTCTTCCATAGAGTCCTCCAAAAATGTCCTACAAATTTTGTGTCTCTGTCTGAGACTATACTCATATGCAATCCATGTAGTCTCACCACTTCTCTGAAAAACAAATTGGCTATGTGTGTAGCATCGTTTGTTTTCTGGCATGGTATGAAATGTGCCATCTTTGAAAATTTGTCCACCACAACAAATATGGAATCACTCCCTTTCTGGGTTCTAGGAAATCCTAGTATAAAATCCTTATTGATTACATCCCATGGCCTTTATTGAATTGGTATTGGCTTATACAAACCAGTGTTCTATTTTCTTCCTTTTGCATACTGGAAAATTTTTCATTTGTTCACAAACTTTTTCACCTCTACCCTCATGCTCGGCCAATAGTATGAATTTCTCAGATGTGCAAATGCCTTATCATGACTAAAATGTCCAGCTAAACCTCCACTTTGTTTCTCTTTCAGCAGCTTATCTTTCATTGAGCATCTTGGTATGCATAGTTGGCTCCCTTTGAACAATAATCCATCCTGGATCAAATATTATGTCCATGGGCTTTTGTCTCCCAACAAAGGATTCTTACATGCCTCATAATCTTCCTTAAAATATGGGTCTTCTCGATACATTTCTTTGAGGTGTTCAAACCCGAAGGTCTCCACTTGGAATTCCTATACAATTAAACTCCTCCTACTCAAAGCATCTGCAATTTTGTTCGCAATTCCAGCAATATGTTTAATAACAAAAGTAAAATTATGCATAAATTATACCCATTTAGCATGCCTCTAATTCAAATTTTCTTGCCTAGTAATAGACTGCAAATCTTGATTATCACTATACAAGACAAATTCTTTTGGAATTAGATAGTGCCTCAACTTCTTCAAAGCTTGAATCATTGCATAAAATTCTTTGTCATATGTGGAATAATTCTTTTTGTTTTCATTCAGCTTCTCACTGAAATAAGCAACTGGCCTATTATCCTGACTCAAGACTGCTCCAATAGCTACTCCACTTGCATCACATCTCATTTGAAATGTTTTTCCAAAATCTAGTAAGACCAGAATTGGTTGTTCTGTGATCTTCTCCTTCAACACTTTGAAACTTTTTTCAACTTCCTCTATCCATTTAAAAGACTTGTGTTTCTTCTTTACAGTGTCTAGCATGGGCATACATATACCACTAAAATTACTAATAAAATTTCTATAAAAACTTACTAACCCATGAAAACTTCTTACTTCAAATATGCTTGCTAGAGATGCCCATTCTTTGATTTCTCTCACCTTTTCTGGATCCATCTTCAATTCATTTGAAGAGATCACAAAACCCAAGTATATGAGTTATGTTTTCATAAAAGAGATTTCTTCAGATTTATCAGCAATTTTTCTTGCTGCAACCTTCTCATCATTGATGTCAAATGTTTTAAGTATTCTCCCTTTGTCTTACTAAAGATTAGTATGTCATCTAGATACACTATGACAATTTTTCCTATGAAGTCTTTCAATACTTCATTCATTAATCTCATAAATGTGCTTGGGTCATTTGTCAACCCAAATGGCGTGACCATCCATTCAAACAAACCTTCATTTGTCTTGAATGGTGTCTTCCATTCATCTCCCTCTCTCATACTTATTTGATGATATCCACTCTTCAAGTCTAACTTGGAAAAACAGCTTTCTCCACTCAAACAATCCATCAAATCATCCATCCTGGGTAAAGCAAATATATACCTAATGATGATATTATTGATGGCTCTGGAATATGACATTCCCCATCCTCCATCCTTCTTTGGATTCAAAACAGTTGGTATTGCGCATGGTTTTAGGCTTTCCCTGACTAAACCTTTATCCAACAACTCTTGGACTTGATTTTTGACTTCCTCATTCTCTCTAGGTGTCAACCTTTAAACTTCTTTGTTTGGTAAACTAGCTCCTGGAATAAGGTCAATATGATGGATTATACTCCTAATGGGTGGAAATGAGTGAGGTAACTCATCCACTACTATGTCAGCAAAGTTTTCTAACAGTTCCTGGATTTCTTCAGGTAAATCCTCCATAGAGGTGTTTGTAAGGATAACTCTTGGCTTCCTCACTATAGCAAACTGCATCTCCTACTCCTTCTTGATTTCATTCAAGAGTTCCTTCCCACTCATGAGAAGTATACTTGAAGTTCCATATTTTTCTCTTTGTCCTCTATTGGAAACAATATATGTGTCCTACCATTCTTTTCTAGGGTATAAGTATTCTTCCTCCCATCATGAATAACTTTTATGTTAAACTGCCATGTGTTGACGATTGAAAACGTCAACGTAATTCCGCCCGCAAAGTGTTGCTAAAGCCTATTATTATATAAGACTAAATAATGCTAGTAGGTGGGACCCTCTTGAGCTTTTGAAAGATCAGGTCTGTTCATTTTCAATGTTATGATTATGTGTTACAAGGGTTTCATGGTTGATGAGAGTATGGTTGTCATTATTTAAGCTTTGGGATGTTGTTCCGCATGATACTACAGTCGCTATTCATTATGGTATTTTCTCCTCTCACACCTGCACAACAAAATGTTAGTAAAAATTGCAGAAGGGCACGTTGAGGAAAAGAAAAATTCTATATATAAGGCAAAAAGAAAAAAACCTAGCTCTGCGATACTATATAAATGAAATACTTGTTGATAGTGGTTAAGTCCTAACTAACAAGAAAATGGAAATTTAAAAATGTTAAATTTGATATGAATATCGTGGAATTTTTGGTGCCGCATTCTTGGCAAGTGATAATACAATGGTTATGCGTTAGTTGATGCAATTGATATCTGATATGCATATGTTATAAACCTTGGTGGCTTATGGAACTAATGGCTTTGCAATTTTTTATGGTGGTTGTGCTATTGGTGATGGTTCTATTGTATAGTGGTCAAGCAATTTATTTGAATTATAGCATGGGTGGCGCATGTGGCAAGGTAACGATGAAAATGGTTGAGAGTGGAACTTGGATTATGATATGGTTTAATGTGTTGATATTCTCGACGCATTGGTCGATTAATGGTGTTAATGGGGGCTCATTGGCTTGTACTATGGAGTAAATGTGATATGGGTGGAGGCAACGTGCATTTACTACACGTCACATTTACCCTTCCCGTTGGTCGCCACCCTAATCAGACTATTGTTTGACCTGGCTGTTGTGTTCACGCTCTAGATTTTCAGCAAGGTGAAACCACTCAGTTGCTTCTCATCTTAAGGTTTTCGATTGACAGGTATGTCTCTTTTAGCCATTCTTGACTTCACTCTGGTTATGAAATGTTTTTGGCTCGGTTGTATGGGTTTGTGTTGTCCTGAGTGTTGCAACTGTGTGGTTTCGGCTTTGAATGAAAAATCGATGGTTCTACATATAAAGGTTGTGAGTTCATCGGAGTTGGTGATATTCCTGGGTGATAGCTTTTGTTACCACTATGTTTTTTTAAAGGTTTTTTTTTTAAAGATGGATGGATGATTGTCTTCGTGATTCCTAGGTTTAACTAGAACCTTGTTCATCTCTATCAAGGAAATGCCTCTCGTTCACAAGCATCCTGGTCCTCCTTGAGCGCATGCCTTCAGACCTGAAGTTCCACCATAGTCGGTGTCT
>SNQJ01S0007240.1:46048-66814 GCA_010110895.2 Picea sitchensis | reverse complement strand
TGATGGCCACTGTGCAAACCCTTAACCCTCCAGACTGGAGCTGCATAGGAAGTATGTCGAGCATGTTAACATTATTGTGGGATATTACTTCGAATGCGGGTTCACCCGTTAGTCGTATAACAGTCGTGTTAGTATGGCTTTTTGTCAATACCTCTGTGATAACGGCATGAGCCTCGCATTGCCAATTTCACTTCTAAATGTTCATAGTCGCCAGCCTCTTGTCAAAGAATCATGTTTTTTTTATGGAAGGGCCTCTGTCGTTTTCGTTTTGGTTCGTGGTTATACATCGTTATCACGCTTGTTCGGTCGATTTTTTTCCCTTACCATGGTGTTGAATTTTTGGTTATTATTCAGCCATTAGAGTGGTGCTTATGATGTTTGGATAATGTTTGGCATTGGTCACAGGGGTTTGGTGTTGTTCACACATGTCGCATCATGTAGATGATGTTTTGGAATTTATAATATTGGATTGGATATTTCGATTGCATCTTTTGTCGTTGGTAGAATAGACTTGAATGTGTGCGGCCTGGTCAATCACAGTTGACTTAATAAATAACCCAGAATGAGGTTTTGATTTATGCCGTGGCCATATGTTGCTATGTGGTTATTGGAAATATTACATTGTGGGATTCTCTCAGCTATGCACCGTGTATAATATGGATGATATTTTTTTATGCCCAGTGGTACCCCCTAAATTTTAAGTGCATTTGTTTTCTGTAATTGATCACTCTTGATGACAGTTGTATGGGATGTTTGGCTCGGTCTTAAGTCGCACTGAGATACTTGTTTTTACAGTGGCATGATTAAATGGTTTTGGAAATTTACTTCTACATAGACTGTTTCTAAATGATGATTGTCGTTGTATAATCAATTTCCTTTTTCAAGTGTGGCATGTGAAGTTTGATTATTTTGTTTTTTTCACTACATATATATATGTGTGAACGAATATGAGTACAGATATTGATTGACTCTATTATAGGAATAGTGTCTCCGTTATGATTCTGGAAGCACAAATTTTTAATGTATATTGAAGAAATGTATGGCAGTGGTGGATGTTAATAATTACAGATTGGGAATGAGTGTAATTGTTGATTCTCATCAAATGCAGAATGTACAGATAAAATGAATAGAACCTCTAACAATGTGTGAAACACTTATGTTGTAATGGCACTATATTGGATATTAATGGACAGTAAAATTAGGCAAATACACAGGAATTTTACTCAGTCATCTGATTTTTAGTTGATTCATATGGTTCTTACTACAATATATGATTGGATTTCTTGATTAATCTCGTGAATAGCACCCATGTTTCCCCCACCCCCATTATCTCATTTTCTGCTAATTATAACCCCCTCACTTATCCCATATTCATTTTGTTCACCCCATGTTCTGATATTGATCACAGCTAAGAAAAATTATGTGTCAAGTGGATGAAGTGGGAGTGTCTTGAGTGAATTGCAGTAAAAAAAAATTGGGTTGATTTACAGTTGATTGTTGTTGTCATTGAGCAGTGACCATTTCTTCTCCCCTTTCATTATATCATATTTTCGCTCAATATCAACCCCTCATATATCTCGGAACATTGTTTCACCCCCCTGCTCATTGATTGACGTTAGAACAATTCGTATGGATTGGATTGCATGAATCTATTACATTCTGAGCCAAATCTATTTCATATTTTTAAGGAGTTGTCATGCATGGTTATTTAAAAAGACTATTCTCTAATTGTTAACATATGTAGGATGAGTTTTTTTATTCGGGGAAGCCATTGCCGAGGAAACAGAGGTAGAGGTAACTGGAACTGAGGCCCAAGAAGGTCTAGGTTCTCTATACATTTTGATGTTGATTCAGAAGAGCTTGGCCAATTGTTTCATGTTAGATTCTTTAATTGGATTGGAAAGGGAATAGTCCAAACGAGGCCTAAAATGCCTCCCTTCCAAGCCCCTCAAACCCCTGGTATCCTTGTGCCTCCTCATGTCTCTTTACAACCTGAAGTCCCAGAAAATGATGGGTGGCAAGAGATTATCCACCCGGCAGTCTCCCAACACCATGGCTGACCAAACTTAATTTTGTTTGCTCCTCCACCTTTAAACCCCATTGTCCAAGCTGCCCCTAACCACTCGTTAGTGCAATATTCCCATGCCAACAAGAGATTGAATACTAAATCCCATCATGCATTTGATAAAGGAAAAGCCATTGTTGCCCCTTCCTCACCCTCTGTCAACTCTGACAAATCTGTGTCTTCACGGATGCATCTGAGGGATGATTGTTCCCATGTGATCAGTGAGATAAATCCTAAAGTCTCTTCCCAACTCAAGGAAAATTCAGGTAAATCAATAGGTGACAGTAGCAACCAAGGAAGGGTTGCTTCACAAACTAAAAAATATGGTTTTTAAATTTTAGGTCATTTATTGTTTTATGACAGTGGACTCCATGGATTTTGGACATCATGTTTTATTTTGGATATATGAGTATTAGTTTGAAATATTTTCAAGTTTTATGAGCTAAAATTGTCAAAGGAAAATATTTTTTGAAGGGAGGCACAAGGGGTGTGTTTGCTTAACAAATGGATTATGTTACAATGTTATGATTGTTATTACAAAAAGAGTCACAAGGGGATCCCACCTATTAGTTATTATTTAATTATGACCCTATTATGATTATTACTCCCCCCCCCCCTTTAACTAAAGTTAGTTAAGTCTTATGTTAGCTTAACTAATAAGTTGGTTCAACTACTCCAACCAATTCTAAATTGTTAAAAGTTGAACTAAGGGGAGGAAGAAGAGAAGGATAGAAGCACAAAGCATGCTAAGGTTTTCTCTTGAGTTTATATTGAGATAGTTTAGTTTTCATTCATTCATATGTTCACAAAACCTAATTCTCTTTTGTGATAGCAGGGTCTTATTGTAGACAGCAATATTCAAGGTTGAATCAAATTATTCAAACACTTGTTCTTCAGAGGTGTTGATCTATCTTTGATAGTCTGTGTAGACTTGTCTGTTTATGAATTAATTTTCATGACTGATAGAGTCTATTGTGCATAGTCGAGTGGGCAGCAATCTATGGAAAGTTGATCCATCTTTTAGAGTTCAGTTTTGGTTTTATGTTAGAGGTTCTTTTGTATGTTCCATCGGGGATTTCTAAGTTTGACTTTGGTCCAATATTTTTGTGTAAAGTTTTGTAAAGATAATGACTCTTTGGTTAATTAAAATGAAATAAGGGATTGCTTTATGTCTCATATGTCTTGAGTATCATCTTGGTGTCTTTACTTCCATTCTTACATTTATTTCAGCAACTGATATATTCAGAAAATTACATAAAAAGTGAAATTCCAGCATGCTTTTTTTGTTGATAAAAGACTAGCCTAAGCACTTGTAATTAATACTTATGAGTTAGGATATATATTTTTGTTGGCTATAAACATAGGGTGATATTCCTGTCTACTTTAATTTAACCAAGTAAAGTCTGAAAATTCTTGAGTAAGATCAATTCATATCTTTTCCTCAACACGATGGTCTCCCCTATAAAATATGACAGACATCCATAGGAATTACATCACATAATATTTCATCCCTATAACCTCCTATTTTAAATTCAACTTGGCATTGTTGACTTACCATTACTTGATGTCCTTTTTGCAACCATGATACCTTGTATGGGTTTGGATGTGTAGTTTCCTTCAGCTCCAGTTTCTCCACCATCTCTGTGGATACTAGATTATCAGTGCTCCCACTGTCTATGATCACTTTGCAAACTTTGTCTTTCGTTTTGCAAGCAGTTCTGAACAGACTCATTCGTTGAACCGGTTCCTCTACCTCCTTCTCTGGTTTAAGAAGAATTGTCCTCATCATGAGGCTCTTTCCTTCTTCTGTTGCTTCTGCTTCCACATGCTTTTGTTCTTCAGAAATGTGTGCTTCTCCTCCTATAGTGTCTTTCTTCTTCTATGGGCATTCCCAAGAAATTTTCCCTGTCTTTCCACAAGCATAACATATAATTTCACCTCCTATGGCTCTTCCTCTTCCTCTAGTAAAAGAGATTCTTCCTCCATGTTGTCCTTCCTAAGAACTTCCACCTTTCTCAGGGTGACTATGTTGCTTTCCAGCTTCATGCTTTGTTTTCTGGAACTTCTCTTTGTTGGTTCCCTTACCTCTTCTTGAATTTCCCCCTCTGTTTCGTTGGCTTTGTTTTCTGGCCAATTTCTCTTCATCTTTCAAGGATGCTTGATAAGCATCCTCGACTTTACTAACAGACATCATGCTAAATTACTCATGTATTTCATATCTCAGTCCATTGATATACCTGGTTGTTTTTTCATAATCATTCTCTTTCTCTCCAACCCTGATGTTTAGTCTATAAAATTCCTTAGTGTATTCCTTCACTGATAAGATTTTTTGTCTCAGGTTTTGCAGTCTTCTGAATAGATTGATTTGATAGTCCTTTGGCATAAATTTTTCTTTTACCTTGGCTACCATACTATCCCAGCTTTCAGTTTTATGCTTTCCCTTGCGTCTACGATCGGCTTGTAGTTCGTCCCACCATAGTGTTTCATGACCCTTCAGTCTTCTCACTGCCTGCTTCACCATCTTCTCTTCTTCGACATCTTCATAATCGAAGTACTTGTCCATAGCACGTACCCAATCCAACAATTCTTCAACTTCTAAATTGCCTTCATACATTGGTACCTCTATTTTTTGTCTGGCTCCTATTCTCGAAACATCTTTCAATAACTGGTCTTCTACAACATCCTCAGCTACATCTTCTTCAACCTCTATCTCCTTGTTTTTAGCTTCACTAATATATCCAGTGTCTGGTGCTCTCATTTGCGTTGTTTCCATGGCGTCCAATCTCATTCTGAGTCGCCTCATTTCTCCTTCCATTTCTGGATTTTCTCTACGTCTTCTGGGTGGCATGATTCCACTGCCTCACCTTTTGATGTCCATAAACATAATCAACTCTTGATACCACTGATGATATCAATTTATCTCCTTTCTCCTTTGTAATTTGTCTGCAAAAAAAATTATAGCTTTGATACCACCTAATGTAGCCCCCCTACTCTCCCTCGGGCTATGCGACCTCCCGATCAAGGATCTTTGTATCTATGAGCCAAATATGCTCTTTAAAACCTTGTTGGTATCACTTTGTAATTAAACATGGGCCCTTTCAGATTTTGGTGCAGGTTCTATGATACCCGCAACCTCTTCCTTTGCGCTTCTGAAATATCAAATTTCAGGCGTTAGCTCCTTTTCCATTATCCCCTTCCTACATGTGACCTCGAGCTATGATCTCATGTAAGCACGTGATTGTGGGGTGGAAAAAAGTGGTTTGAGACCACATCGCTTTTCTCCCCGCAATTCACTATCAATCGCCATGCGTCCCTTTGGAAATAATGTGGTTTCGATTGCAGCTCGCTCTCAGATTTTTAAAGTCCGAGCATTTTTTGTCCCTGCAATTCAACATGACCTTTGATCTTGTGATCTTGGTCGGTGCCTCTTGACTGACGACTAAGATCTACTTCATTTCTGCCTTGGTCAACTATAAGTTAGTGGCCCTTTTTCCTCCTTTCAAACACACTCCCAGACCTCCATGATCTATCGATGTATGCCCTCCTTTCAAATCAACAGCTACAATTGATTTCGGCCCTTCGGGCTTTGGGAGCATCGAACTCTCCAATCTTTATTCCTCCGTAGTACTTCCATCGAAGTCGATGATATGTCGACGCGTGTCTCTCACAGATCTATGGTTTTGATTCACTTCGACTCTTCAGGCTTCAAGAGTTCTATCTCCTGAACACTCGCTTTCCCCCAGAGTGTTTTCATCTGAAGTTCATGAATCTTTGTCACATGTCCTTCTGAATCTAACGACTATGATTCACTTCAACTATTTGGGCTTCGGGAATTTCGACTTTCCTCCTTCGCTTTCTCTCGGGGCCCAGGGCAGGTCCTGCACACTCGTTCCTCCCGGAGTGCTTTCACCTGAAGACAACAGATTTTCACCATGCATCCTTCTGGATCTAAGGATCCAGATCTTCTCCGCCCACATCGACTTCCTTTTGAAGCATTAAGTCTCTAAACTTCCAGATATCTCACCACGTGCTCTCTGCGATGGACAGTTGCAATCTACTTTGGCCTTCGGGACTTCGAGAGTTTGTCACACTCCACTCCCGAAATCCTCCAAAGTGACTTTCCCTGAAGTCTCAGATCTATCGAAATGTATCTCCTGGCAACCAATGGCCTGGATCTACTTCAGCTCTTCGACGATTTTTCCTCATTCTCGTCTACGAACTTCTGAAGTGCTTCCACTCTAGAATTGTAGATCTTGCGCCACATGTCCCTCTTTTGACGATGAACGGTCCCTAACCACTTTGGGATTTCAGGACTTCGTCAGTCTTCTCTCCTGTATGCACCAAGAGACTTAAAACTCGCACACTTTACCCAGATCCAACGATCTAGAATGAACCTGCTCCCTCATGGATGGATCTTGACCGATAATTCGTGAAATCTTCAGAGCTTCGCTCCTTTTGAATATTTCTTCCCGCTATCTCTTCTGAGTTTGATCCCATTGAGGATTTTGATATCCCACGCACTCTTTTCATTCATGGGATCTCGACAAACTCAGATTGAAGGATTTCTTCGAAAGAAATTCTTCATGCACTCCTTGCACTTCTTTGTTCTGATTCTTCGACACTTAGTAGTTCCTTGACTCTGTGCACTCCTTGCACTTAGTCTAAGTTCTTGTCGTTTCTTCTGAACCCCTTTGAGTCAATTCAAGACTCTGTCGATGCACTCCTTGCGTACAATATGCACTCATTGCATACGAGTTCTTAGAAGCAAAACAATTGGAACTTATCCAGTTCGTCATAGATTCATATGATCAACCATAGATAATCACTCATGAACAAAATGAACTAAAACACACACAAAATACATCATTCACTCAATCACACATCAAAATGAACATTGTCCAAGGAATTGGAACAATTTTGTGTGTTCTATTACTTCATGAAATAAATTGCATAGTATTACAGTTCTTCACTACATCTTTCTTATTTTCCTATCTGCTACTCTCCTCTCCTTGAATCTTCTCTACCCTGCTCTACCCTCTCTCTATTCTCCTTTTACAATACAATAACAAAACAAAACTATCTAAGGAGTGGATCCTCGATCTCTTCTCTGTCGTGTATGCAACCTATCCTATCATTTTCTAGCGGTTACCTACTTTGTCCTATTACAATAACTATCAGTTATTACTAGATAAGAGCGTCCACCCTATATTTGCAACTCCTTACAGACGTATAAGACTTTACAAACAAGATATATTTAAAAACGTCGCTTCCAAAATATATCAACAACTTGTTCTGTTTTTGAGTTAAATGTTGATTTGAAATTCTATCATGTTGATATGTTATATCCTTGCCTCCACGCTTGCTTCTTTGACTTTGAAGGCAATGCTCCTGCATCAGGGGACAGTACCAAAATGCAGCAGGGGTGACGGTACTGCAGAGTCGAATGTAGGGACCCTAAAGGTGAACGTCAAAGGGTGTGACTGGGAGATGCAATTGATATTCAAAGGGAATGTTTAGATGTCAGTGTTGAACATATACCTGAAGGGGTTGTTTTGCTTGTGATGACCAAGTACCTTCACACATGAAAAATCGAATACCCAATGTGAACAATATCTGATGATAAAGAACATATAACAATTATTTGATAATTTTGAAAATGAGCATGCGTACCTGGACGTGATGTGATGAAAATGCTCCCCCGAGGCTAGGTTCCGATGGTGATCTAGGGAATGTGACTGTGTAGATGGTAGGATCCTAATCCTATGGTTGAAGACGGATCAGGAAATAGAGGCTCTAGGCTCCTGTAACTGAGTGTGGAAGTTGACAAAAAGGGCTTATATATGGACCATGCGCCCACAATGCTACCTCATTTGCGTTGACACTATTGGTGATCTGGCGAGATTATTGTGAGGTGATTTACGGGAACTTGGGGATACTGATCAGGTGGGTGAAAGACCTCCTGTGAGAGGAAAAGTTCTTGATGATGGAGTGCATTCTAAGGGAAATCAGAGGTAGTTAGTTCCTCCAGGATATCTTCATCGCAGTGAAAAATGCGAGAATAGAGGGGATCCTTGAAGGTGATAGGGGGAATTGTCAAATTGTGATTGTCCTCAAGTGGCGAAGACATAGAAGGGATATCAAAACCATGTTGGGATGGCTCTCTTGACATAAACCAAATATCCCGACACTGTGGGGGATAAACTATGGGAGGGGGTAAGATTTCTTGTGGGAAATAAACCGGGGAATTGGGAGGGTTTGGGGGAGGTGATGTTGGCAGTATTTAGAGTGGGCAAGACCCTTGGTGAGGTGGTCAGATGTGGTTGAATAGATTTTGAATGATGACCTCGGTATGCCACAATCAAAGGACACATGTATGTGAAGTGAGCAAGTGAGTCATAAAGAGTGCAAGGGCATCTCATCTGTTCAGGGACTGAGGTCAAGACATAATGGATGTCGGTGACGTGGGTACTTGAAAGTGGTGGTGGAGAGGGATCTTGATGAAATTTTTGGCATACTTTCGTTAGCGTCTGGCAAAATTGAGGTAGAGCTGGGAAATAATGAGTGTAGTGGCCATATTCTTCTAGTGGCCATAGTGTAGTGGGAGGTAAAATTTCTTCTACTAGTGGGACGTCGAGGTGTGGAGAGGCATCAGTGGGAGGTATGGTGTCTCTGGTGTTAGTTCCATTAGAAGATATCTCTGGTGTTAGTTCCATTAGAAGATATGACACACACTTGTGTTGAAGGGTGTATGAGAGGTGGTGCTCCATGGTATGCCCCCAGCAAGGATGGGTCCTTAAAAACTCTGGGGCCCATGTCAATCAATGAACAAGCATCGAAACTAGTGCGTACAAGAGGCAAGATGTTATCGATGTTGGCAGAATGGTTCGGCTCGTAATGTGTGATTTTGTCGATTTTCCCATTATGGGGGAGCATCATCATTCGAAACACAGAAGAGGCCATTTCCTTCATAGCGTACATGCATTTATGTCCAAACAAGATATTGTAATCGAGCGGGGCATTGATAACCTCAATGTCGATGAGGATGGTTTTTCCCCCGAGTTCGATAGGGACATTTTGAAATATCCCTTTAGGGGAGGATGGTCAACCATCATAGGCTCTTAATGTGATGGTGGATGGTACTAGCTCAGGGGAGCCTAGTTTCTATCATACGGTTTTGGACATGATGCATGTGGATGCACCTTCATCAATGATACATCGATGAACCATGATGTCCTGAATCTTGACTGGTATTTGGAAAGCTACTAGAGCGGGGAGACGAGGTTCTCCGTTATCTATATCAAATGTGATGAGTCTAGTATCAGCTGGTTCAACTGCCCCCAAGGAGGAAAGTAAGGATTTATGTTGAGTTGGAAAGGTTTGGATGACCTCCAATACAGACATGGTTGTAGGAGATTGCGCCAAGTCATCGACCAAACTGTAATTGTGTGCTAAACTATCCTGAGGGTTGTTGACATTCGTCATAACAGAATGTGAGGGATACAAATGGTAGGTTCAGTGTTAGGGTGTGGAATCATCAAGGGTTGTCCAGCTGTAGCTGGATCTTCTTTCGAAGTGGTGGGAATAGATTCAGAGGGCATGGTGTATTGGAGACCATATGTTTGCAGAAGAATTTCTTATTCGCTAGTGGGGATGATATTGCGGTCTATCGGATTTCTCGGGTGGATGGGCCCTGGGTTTTGATATTGTCCCATTTGTGGTGGGGAAGGATGTACCTCATGTTGGGTATTCATCAAACCTTGGTGTGGAATAGGTTTTTGCAACACGGCCAGGGGTGGTTGTTGCAAATACTATTGTGGGGCCTGTAAAGGGACAGGTGGCACTGGAGGACATGACGCGTTCATGGATTCTTTCATCTATTTAAAGTCTGCAATTTGGGGTCAATGGTGAGTATAATGTCCATTCTCACCATAAAGAGAACAAGGTAAGTTCATATAGAGGTTGTTGTTGTTGTTCCTCCCTTGGCGTTTGTTGTTATTTTCCCCTTGTGCATTCTGGTTACCCTAATTCTGGTTGCCCCCAGCAGGTTGGTTTTGTTGGGGGTTATTTCCCGCTGATCCCGGGTTATTATTGTTTTAGTTTCTCCCTTTCTTCTTGGCATTATTTGACTGATGGGATGGATTTTCTGTATTCAACTGTTCAAGTGTATGAATTTGTTGAATGGGAGAGGGTTGAACAAAGTTAACATCAACGTGTGGTTGTCCATGTGGAGGAGCAACCGGATGTGGAGGACCAGGAAATGGAAAATACGGATTGTTTCATGGCAATGATCCGTAGGGCGCATAGGAAGGTGAAGTGATTTCACTAGTGCCCAGGTTATATGCTAAGGTAGAGGGGGAACCAAAACTTGGTTAAGAGGTCGAGCGCATCATGGGTGTCGGCAGGGTTCCACTCATGGGTGGAGGGGGAGTAATAGGATATGGTTGTTGGTAAGGGGGAGGAGGGTAATAACATGGCCCTCCATATATCAGCAGATATTGGGGTGTATCATACATAAGTGGAGGTTTGATATATGGGTTGTGGTGTGTCGTGGTACCAATCAACCCATCTGATGCATGAGACATGCCAAATTTTTTCTGGCCAAATGGTAACAGGTCTGGGTGCATCAGGTAATAATGTGTATAAGTAACCCGACTGAGCATAAATGAGGTCGAATTGTTGAGCCTTGCTGATGGCTTCCTCTTCGGAATGGGTGAAGGCGGATGCCACATCCTTGGAAAGTATAAAGACGAGTGATTTTATAAACCAATAAAGACGTTGTTCTTTGGTGGTTTTTGCTTTACATAAACTATGTTGCCGACACCATTCATGGATGTGGTCAGAAATATGTATAGTTGAGGTTTTTTTTCACTCGGAGAGAAGTTCTAAACCAGTGTCACGACGAACTGGTAGTTGGAAAAAGGCCAAAAAGGCTTTGTCCAAGGATTCAAAAGTCACATAGGACCCTGATTTTTCATCCACATTCCATTTGGTTGATGGACCTGTTGGCATAGGGGCAGACCCGGGGTTCAACGCTACAATAGCGCACCAACAAAACCCTAACTACTGACCCTTTCGGCAACACTTGCGAAGCAAATGAAGTCTCACCCAAGGTAGAGTCAGGGGTGGTTGCAAGACTCAGGTGTCTGCAACCTTAGCTGAGACACAAATCTGTGATTATATCGCTTACAGAGAACTTAGCATTGATCATTCGTCAATATTCAACCCTTATTATCCTTCACAGAAAGCACAGAGCATCGCAACATTTACTTAAATCTAAGGTATTTTAGCACTTAGCAACAGTAAAACAGATCAAATCCGGTAGATCAGCACTAAGCATCTTCATACATGTCAAATCTAACATTCACACATCTCTAAGAAGCACAAAACATAAGTAGATCTATATAAATATATCAAATCACTTAGCAAAAGAATGAATAAACACGTCAAGTCGAAGCACAAAGCATAACACACAGATTTACATGGTTCACCCCCACCCTAGGGCTACATCCACCAACTCTTCTTCTTTATTAGTGTCTTCAATCGATTACAGCACAGAGCCACCAAAAACCTTCTTCGCATAGGATAGAAGATCTGCGCAGCTCACTAGATCCTTCTTCCTTGCGTTACAGCACAAAGCCTTCCACAACTCCTTACAATGACTTGCACTTAACACAGCAAGTTCAATAGTATGCACACAGCCTACTCAATCTCATAGATCACTTGCACATAGAAATATTTACCATCACATAGATGTACTTCCTCTTGCATCGCCTAGCTTACTTATTTATACAAAATAGGCCTACACATGGGAAAAACCCATGGGTCAACATCCCATTCCCGTTACATTATCCCAAAACCCCAAAAGTGACCTAAAAGTGGGTAGAGATTCTGCAATCTCCACTTTGTCTAGTGCTCCATCTTCAACAGGTTGTCAAAGTCCCAAAAATGGTCAATCATGACCAAGTATCTCCCAAAACTTGGTCAAGGGCCAAGAGGCCCCCAACACTCACCTGTGACTTGTCCCGAGTCACTCTGGTCTGATCAATTCTACTTCGAATGCCTCGAGCTTGGCTCAAGCTACTTTGACCTATTGTTGTGCTACAACCTCTTGCTTGGAAAACTCCTGGATGAGTGCATCATTGACGGGTCCCTCTAGGCATTGTTTTATTGCACTCACAACATGTTCTAGCTCTGCTCCTTGGCTTTCAACCTCTGTGAATAGTTGACATGCCTTATCTTCCACTAGTTGAATTCGTTGAGACACATCCATCACTTTGATATGGATCATATGGATCTATTGTTGGGTCATGCGTTTCTCATGAGATCTCTTCATTCTTTCTATGGGTGATAGGGCCTTCAGCTACATCTATATATTTTCAGCTTCATACTTTGCCTCCTAGAGTTGGGACTCTAATTTATATAACTCTGGGTTCTCAGTGAGGTTCTCATATGTCTGGGTGCTACGACTACTCATCTGCTTGCACTCCAAGGCAAGAGCTTTCAGTCTATCAACTGCGTTGTGGGCAGTTATTTCTCTTTGGTCTCTGATCTGTTGCGGGGTCTCAGGTACTGCGTGAAGCTCTAGATCTGCAATGTGCTACTGGAGCTTCTGGATTACTCCTTCCATTTGTGCCACCTACTATGGAACTTGTTCTTCTGTCTGTACTTTGACAACGGTCACAGAGTGAAGTGCTCTGTTGACCAATTCCTTTATCTCAAGTTTCTCTGCGAGCAATTGTTCCTTGCTTTGTTGTATCTCTGCTTTCTATGCATCCCACTTTGCTTGAAGAGCAATCTTTTCTTGTTCTGACGTGCTGCGTTGCACCATAAGGACTCCCTGTGCCTGTGTTAAAGCCTGAGTGGCTTTCTCTACTTCATCTTGTGCTTTTCGAAGTCAAGCCTCGACTGAATCCGTGATCTGGTGGAGTTGAGTTGGCTTATCTCCTACTTCTGGTGTTCCGACTGACAGGGGCACAGTGGAGACTGCACGCTACGACTGAAGTGCCTGCTACATTCCTTGGAGCTCTATCTCGATCAGACTGTACATCTCCTCTTTTTTAGTCTCTTGCTTTTCTACTATCTCCATCGCAGCATCATTCAAAGCTATGACGAGGAAGTTGAATTCATCTGGGGTCAGTGTGGTATACAGCTTAGTCACAATAGCTTTGGACTTCTTTTGGGGAGGAGGTTTCTGAGGTGAACCCTTCCTCTTCTTCAAAAGATTTGCTTCGTCTCTATGATTCTATTCGACTTCTTCTAACTCTTCTCCATCACCCTCTTGCTCTGGTGTGATGGAAGCAGTCTTCACCAAGGCACTACTTAAGTCTTGTACTTCACTGATATTATGTTACATGCTAGGTCCAGGTATATCCTATGCATTTTTTGGACTGTCTACATAAGATATCTCCACAGGGTCATCTAGAACAAGGAGGTCCACCAACCATTCCTTTGTGATCTCCTCCAAATCTTCTTCTGTTAATTTACAGTAGGATTGTAACTTATGCTTTTGCTCATCAGAGCACGTTGTGATGTAGAGAAAGTGTTTGTCTGTGCTAAACTTCATCATGGGTTGAAACCTGTGGAGAGTGTTTGGAGTGATGTGTAGTGTAGCCTGGATAGATACTTTCAATTGATTATAATATGAATGAAACACTGAATTTGACTGTCATTTCTTGTTCATGTCGTTTGAGTACCATATGGCACTGAACTTCGCAAACAAAAGTTCAAAGGGGTTGATGTCCGGGAAGGTTGCACCTTCCGGCATTTCCCATGCAATGACTGTGATCAATATGAGAATCCAGTTGAAATGGAACTCATACCCTTGGTCCTGTGCTTCCCTGCAATCAAGCTCTAGCTGGTTTACAAGGTATTGTGTCGGATTCATCTGTACACCCTCTGTGCACTTTCCTACGGGGTCTACTACGAATCCAATGACTTGGGTGGGCCAATTCTTGTGAACTAATTTCCCAACAATTAGTTGACAAGCTAGGCACACTACATCGTTCTAGATAGAGGCTATCTTGTAGCCTCGCATTCCTTTATCAACATCACCATACGTTTCTTTAATTTTCTACGCTAATGCTCTATCCATGGTTTTTCCAGGGTAAAAATCTTGCAGGTCAGGGCCTTGCATACTCATCCCGATGATCCAATGGATCAAGGTCAGATCCACTGTGATACGTCGGTTCAGCCATAAATATCCTCCATGGTAATAGGATAACAGAAACTTAACACATGTGTTCACTTCTTGATGTCGTCTGAAGTGTGAGATCTTCATAACATTAAGCAGGGTAGACTGCTTGAGGTTATGGGTCCAAGGTTGGGGGATAATCTTTGAATTGTTTCCTTTTGTCCTGGTCAGATACTTATGTGGGGCGAGCATACTGTAAGCTTTATGGTCTCCAAGGTTGAAGTCACTAAACTTCAGCGCTGTTATTTTATCCTGGTCTGTGTGAACTGTGCATATCCCTTTCGGGAGGTACACAATGACCAAGGCATAGTAAAAATCTCTAGGCATGCTATCTCTGTTCACTGCGCCGCTCAGAGGAGGTATATATGTAGGTAAGATGCTTGGAATCAACTTAGCATTCGCGATATCGTCTCTATGCTTCGTTCTCATCTCTGTCGCAATTCTAGAAGTTTTTTCTCCGCGAGAAGTTGATGGAGAAGCTTGGACTCCTCTTGTCGATGATGCTTGCACACCTACAGATATCCTTCTTTTCGACATGACTTTCTTTGTCCTGATATTAATGAGTACTTCCTTCGTAGATTCTTCAAGTGCGCTAATCCCTTTAAACATACATGCATAGGGTTAATAATATCGGGTTCATGAAGTAATGTAGACATGGTAATAAGATGGAAAGTAAGGGCGTAATGATCACTGGACAATCTTAACCAATGTTGCAAGCTCAAATTCTCGATTTGGAAAAAGTGTTCTTCATGCATGGCATGATGGGGTAAATAGGAAACTCAGCAATGGATTGCTTGCAACGGGTATGAGGTTTCATTAACTCTTGTTATGTCCATTATGGCGCAGTCCAACGGTCTGATGATGATCCTTTATTGTTTTTCCATCCATTTGGAGCATCATTCGAATGGATATATCGTCCCCAATGGCTATATTGCTTCTCCACGTCGAAGTGACCTATGTCGTTGTTCTGATACCCCTGCGAAGCTCCTATCCTGCAAGTTTTCTTTCTATGATGCCCCCTCTGGGGCCTTCTGTAACTTTTCAATATTATCCCTCTTCTTACTTATCTTTATAGCCTTCTTTCCAGTAATCTTCAACATGGTCTATCTTTTTTCGTTCTATTTCCTATCTTCTTTTAGCATAGTCAATGCGCACTATTGAGGTTCTTTCCTAGGACTCAGGGGTAATATTTATTCTTTGTCTAGGATATGCACTTCAGTCTTATGGGTGTCTTTCAATGTTCTTGTAGCTTCGACATCAGTGCTTCTAGTGAGAAATAGTTTCGATCTGTTCTCATGTTCTTCAATCAACTGTGCAATCCTTATGGTCATGAATTCTTGTAACTCTTGTTTCCTTTGTTCCAAAATTTCTTCTTCTTCCTTTCATCTAGCTTGATCTCTATCAATCCAGGGTTTTCCTATTAGCATAGTAAACGGGGCGTTGTCTTCAACAAATTTGGCAATCTCAAAATATTATTCAGTTGAAGTTCCATTGGCATTCATAGATATCTGAGTGAGATTTCCAAATAGGTTTACCAATTTTCCTCTGAATAGTCCTATTCCTCCTAATGAAGGAATCATAGCAGGCCTCCCTATAGCTTCCCAATTTCTCTATGTCATAATATTCATATGTGTTTCCTTATCCAGAACACAATCAATGTCGAAGTCCCCAATTCTTACTTCAATGCATTCTTTTTCTTTAAAGATCTCTGATAACCTAACATGTCAGTGGTCGTTCAAGATTTCTTTCATCTGTAGAAATACTTTCACTGATTCTTTCTTGAGTTTTGCTATTTCTGGATCTGCCTCTTGGTTCAACTTCATTCCTTCAAGCTTAGCAATCATTTTGGGGCAATCCAATACTTCATGGTCTAGAGCTTTACAACAAAGACAACTAGGCCTTCCACCAGGGCATTCTTTAGCTAGATGTCTCGGTTTCCTGCAAATGTAACAGAGGGTTAATCCACTCTTTCTTTTAAATGATCCCCAACCTCTCCTATACTGCACACTAGGATCACAGTAGTTAACCTGCAATAAATTCTTTCTAGGATCCTGCATCCATTTGTTAGTCCAAACATTCTTTCTATGCATAGGTATGACATATCTATCACTATTCTTATCAGATTTATACATATCAAACCTTCTTTCATCTATTAATGCCCTAGTTTTTAAGCTAGGAAAAAATCTATCAAACATACCTAGATCCATGCTTTAGAAACAAAAAATTTCACTTATCTTACTTTTACATAGTACAAAGCTTCCAAATCTAGAACTCTTACCTTTATTAGAGCATAGAGCTTACAGATCTTACCTCTTTTAATCAGAAAATTACACTTTTACCTTTCTTAGAGCACAAAATGTTTAGATCTTGCTTCTTTTCTTCAGTATCAACCTCTTTTCTTGCAGATCTGACCTTTCTTTCTTGGCACAAAGCTTCACAGGTCGAGTAGGATGTTGTGCACTAGGGAAACAGATCTATGCACAAAGATTCCACAGTTTCAAATCGAATCTTTGCACAAAGATTCTTCTTCTTTAGTTCCCAGCAATCACAGTTTCAGGTCCCGGCAACGGAACCATTTGTTGGCACAGGGGAAAACCCAGGGTTCAACACTACAAAAGCGCACCAACAAAACCCTAACTACCGACCCTTTTGGCAACACCTGCGAAGCAAATGAAGTCTCACCCGAGGTAGAAGCAAGGTTGGTTGCAAGACTCAGGCGTATGCAACCTTAGCTAGGACACAGATATGTGATTATATCTCTTACAGAGCACTTAGTATCGATCATTCGTCAATATTCAACCCTTATCATACTTCGCAGATAGCATAGAGCATCACAACATTTACTTAGATCTAAGGTATTTCAGCACTTAGCAATAGTAAAACAGATCATATCCGGTAGATCAGCACTAAGCATCTTCATACATGCCAGATATAACATTCACACATCTCTAAGAAGCACAAAACATTAGATCTATCTAAATATATCAAAGCACTTAGAAAAAGAATGAATAAACACATCAAGTTGAAGCACAAAGCATAGCACACATATTTACATGGTACAAACCCACCCTAGGGCTACATCCACCAACTCTTCTTCTTTATTAGTGTCTTCAATCGGTTACATCATAGAGCCACCAAAAACCTTCTTCGCATAGGAAAGAAGATCTATGTAGCTCGCTAGATCCTTCTTCCTTGAGTTACAGCACAAATCCTTCCACGACTCCTTACAATGACTTTCACTTAACACAGCGAGTTCAACAGTATGCACAGAGCCTACTCAATCTCATAGATCACTTGCACATAGCAATATTTACCATCACATAGATGTACTTCCTCTTGCATCACCTAGCTTACTTATTTATACAAAATAGGCCTACACATGGGAAAAACCCATGGGTCGACATCCCATTCTCGTTACATTATCCCAAAAACCCAAAAGTGACCTAAAAGTGGGCCGAGATTTCACAATCTCTACTTTGTCTAGTGCTCCATCTTCAATAGGCTATCGAAGTCCCAAAAATGGTCAATCATGACCAAGTATCTCCCAAAACTTGGTCAAGGAGGACCAGTGAGTGTTCATTGAAATAACCTTAAGTGGATGGAGTCATCCATTATGTTGTTTGAAGAGCACCATAAGTGGAAGGTCATGACATGGTTGGCGGGATCTCCCCCCATTTTCAAATTTTGGAATATCTGAAGGTAGTTTGGTAGGCATATTGGGCCATGTGGGGTCATGTAAAATAGGATCATTCATGAGTTTACTCAAATCAGCAATGTTGAGAGATGCCAAATATGGCATCAGGGGTAGTGGTGGAGGATTAGTTCCAACCATGGTGTGAGCAAGTAGTGGACCTGGCCCTTGAGGGGGATTTGGTGGGGTGGTACTTCTCCCTTGAGAAGAAGTTTTCCCTCTACCTCCTTATGAAGGAGAGCTAGTGGGTGGATGGCCTTGGGAAGTGAACCCAAGTAAAGTGGAACCAAACAAAGATGATCCCAAAATAGTGGCGCTCACAGGGGTGTGAGATGGTTGAGACGGTGAGGCGGAAAGACTAGAAACTCCTTCTAAAATAGGAGGGAGATTCTGCAATCGTCTGGAACGTTGGGGATTCTGTGGGTCCCCTATGATGTCCAACTAGCAAAGTGAATGTGTGTAAATGGTGATGAGAGCAATAAATGAACAAGAGACTTGTATAATTTGGACCTTCACAATATAACTCACAATTGCATGTAATCAAACGAGCATCATACATAAATCAACTGTAAATAAGCATACATGTGGGTAGGTGGATTTTTTCCACCTAGGGGAACAAATAAAGAAAATGCTCGTGTCCTAAATGTTGTATTTTCCTTCCTCTTAGATAGCATTGGACCTTCCAAGAGCACTCAATAGTGGGTTCTAAAGCCACCAAAAGAGGAACTAGTGAAGGATGAAATAATCAGTTATAATAAGGAGTAGAGGGTGCATATCCCAAAAGAGCTGGTGATATTTCCAAATACCCACACAAAATCTGATCAAGGTGAAATTGTAGCCCACAATTGCCACCTGGGTAGATGTCCTAAATTTGGCCACTAGGTACCTCAGTCAAAGTGCAGCATTTAGAATTTTAGCCTCAAAAAAGGGTCATGGGCTGGGTCCCTTCCAAGAGTTGGGTGACTCAAGGGGGGATGCATAGAAAAATTGAACCTCGACCTTCAACCCTTCACGGGTATCTCCCTGCCTTATGGTGTAGGAACACTTGACTTGGAGGATTTTTAAAGTTCCCTATTTTTTCAACTTCTAATTTTTTTTAAATGCAAGAACCAGATAATGGGGGGTTATTTGGATGCCTACCCCCGAGATCCTACCTAGACTAAAAAAATTATTTTGGCACCTCATGTGGAGGAAATATTAGTGACTCTTTTAGAAAAAATTTAGATGTGGTGGACTGAAAGATTGGGGGTGTGAACCAATCTCGTTTGAATTAAGTGGGTGTGGATAGTTTCTTCAAGAAATAGTGGGACATTTCAGAATTCCTTTGGAGAAAACCTACTCCAACCTCCACAATTCGAGATGGAAATTATGTGAGTGAGGAGTGACTTTGTGTGTGAGAAAGTGATAAAATGTGCCAAATTTTAATAAGTTACGTGTGAATTTTCAACATGTGGACTTCCTGTGGTCCTTACAAATATTTGTTACCTATCTTACTAAATGTCATTGGTACAACCTTGTAGAATTTTAAAATCCCTAAAGAACTAGCATGTGGACATATGGGTCCTTAGCAATCCTTTAAACTCCCTAATGTTGTTTATACTAAGAAAGCTTGAAAAACTATCCTAGATTGCAAGCATGTGGGCATGTATGGGCCCGTTACTTTGATCTTTAAACTCTCCTAGTGATGTAAACTACAAAAGAAATTTCAAGCAACTATCCTAAGTTTGTAACATGTGGGCATGTATGGGCCCTTACAAATTTAAGATGTTGGAAATATTGTCATTGATGGCAAAGGATGAGGCAAAGGAGGAAGATGAGTTTTCATATAAGAAAATCAGTATATGGTGGTTGTGTATGGTTGAGTTTCGGATGAGCGTGTATGATTGCTGCAGAGCGTCACCAATAGCCGTCAGATCTGCAGAAGCTGCGAGGAAGATAAGCCATCGGGAATCGGAGTTTCACAAGTCCCGTGAACAATTACAACAGAAACCCCGAAATCGCGATGAAAGAAATCCCGACTGAACCTGAACCGTCAGATCAACTCGTCGACAGTCGTCAGATCTGCAGAAGATGCGAGGAAGATAAGCCATCGGGAATCGGAGTTTCATGAGTCCCGTGAACAAGTACAACAGAAACCCCGAAATCGCGATGAAAGAAATCCCGACTGAACCTGAACCGTCATATCAACATGTGATCTAGACCGTCGATCCAATTCACGACAGCAGACCATGTCAGCTAGGGACACGTGGCACAACCAAGGAATGACAGGTGTCAGGCAGATTCAACACTTCAGACACATGTAAGTCACAAATCAAAGTGACACATGGCAAAATTTAACACGTGTCAAACCACGAGTGACATCAGCAGAGTATCGGGATTCGGAACTTTGAAATGTCCAATTCACTCGACAACGAAAACCCTGAAATCACGAAACGCGATATTGAGATTCAATCGCAACCGTTGAGTCAAGATCGCACCAGGACCGTTGATCACAGCTCTATATGGAATTTCGGGGATCGGGTTTTGGTATTGACAAGAACATTGAACATCAGACTTCGTGAAATCGCGATACGTGATTTCCCGATAAGGCACATAGCCTGTGGGCCACCCAGGAGTCAGTAGAGGACAGGTGGAAGGAGTACAGAGGAATAAGGACCGTCCATCTGCAAGGATAGGTGGCAAAGGATCGGGCGCCGTCGGAGTTTTTATTCATCGGAGAATCGGGGATCCCGGTGACAAGTGATTTATGCATTGTGAAATCGTGATCAGTGAAACCCCGACGAGTGGGGGCCAGCTGTCAACACAGCAGAGTAGAAGGAT
>SNQJ01S0007240.1:7483-20985 GCA_010110895.2 Picea sitchensis | reverse complement strand
CCCCCCCCCTCTCTCAGTATTTCTCAATATAAGATGATTTCAAAAAGAAACTAAGAGGGGCCCTGAGGGGGCTTTGTCCTCACCTAAAGATTTAAGGGAGATGAAATGTCCCCTTAACCACCTTTCTGATTCTCAAGATCGCTCTATGGTGCGAGAGAAGAGCATACTCAATGATCAAAGATGATTTATGGTTCCAATGCAAGTGTTTTTATATGTGATTGCAAATAATCTCAACTTAACTTTTACAAAACAAACAAGCCATCCATGTGGAAACCAAAGCAAAAGGAGGAGAATATATGGTTCTTTTTACCCCCTAAGTGTCTATGTTTATCTAACCTTTCATATGGGAAAGGAGTCTAAGTGGAGTGCATTTACAATTTGCATGAAAGAAAGAATTTGAAGGCTAGGGGCCTTCAAATTATCACAAAAATCCTTACAATTTTGAAACTCTGGAAATGTGTGCGGGTTACAGTTCAGATAGAGGCGCAGTGGGTGCACAGTGCGTAGAATGTGCAGAGAACAGAAGCCTTTTGGGTGTAGAATGTGCGGAGCACAGAAGCCTTTTGGGCACAGAATGCACAAAGCATAGAATCCTTTTGGGCGCACAGTGCGCTGAGTGTGCGTCTGTGGACTGAAATACCCGCGCACGTTCTAATACGCATTGGGGGGGGGAGATTTTGAGTGAAATTCTCCTCCTCCAACTCAAAACTTGGCTCTTGACAGGTAAGGCTAGGTCAGTTTTGGTACCTGCAAGACAAATGCATCAAAAAGAAGTGCTCTCTAAGCCAGAATAGGGTGGAAATTGATACCTTATCCCCAGTATGGTTTCCAATCTATTGTGTCTGTTTCGTCATTTGGGTTAGCAAAACAAGGGCACTTGCATGCCTAGTTGGCCTTGATAGACAAAACAGAGGTTAGTGCATAAGTTAAACAAGTCAATCAGATGAAATAAACAAGTAAACAAACTAAAAACAACTAAGGAAATAAAACTAGAATGCATAAGAAACTTTTAGAACCATGAACAATAAACCAATGACCAAGATTATACCACCAATGGATAACTATATTAGTTGGAAAAACACCATAGAGAAATGAGGACTTATGAGTCCCCTCTTCCTCCTTGAGAGGGTTCTTGAGTTCCCTAATGGAGAGATCTTCTTATAATGGTAGAAAAGAAAGCAAATGATGAAGAAATCAATGCATATTCCCTCAAGAGGTGAGTGGAATGGACTATTGGAATGTTGCTAGAATGCTCCAAGGAGAAAAGAGGATTCTCAAGGGAGGATTGAAGTAGCATAACAATACTATGAAAATCTTAATTTCATAGTGCACCCATGGCCTCCATTTATAGCATTTCTTCAAGGAAATATTCAAATTGTTCTTAGTGTGAACAAAGGGCCCTTTAGGGCACCCTTTGTTCCTTGACCAGCCCCCCATTCGGATTTAGCTCAGATATGAAGGTCAAATCAAGTTAGGAGTTGGTCCATAGGTGGTTGAGGGGCTGACAAGAACCATAAATGCATCGTTCACAGGAGTGTGTATCTTTTCTCATACACAGTCACGCATATGGTGCATTGTGCACTCTACGGGCTTCTTTGGCCCGCATATTGTGCATGCGCTTCCTTTAGTGAGTTAGCGCATGTCAATTTTTGCCCAATTGTATATATTTTGCCTCTTGGAAATGCATTTTAGTGTTGCAGGTGAACTAATAGTTGTTTGTCATTGGTATATTTATGTAACCATTTGCATGCAATGTTGCAGACGAAATTTCGATGATAACACTCTCCTTTACTGCACCTCTTTCTGTCATGTTGGTAATTGTTGCTACGCGTAGACTAGGTACCATAAATTATAATGGTACTACTGCTTCTTGCCCATACACCAATATGAATGGTGTTTTTCATGACAACTCCTTACAAGTGGTCCTATATTCCCATAGCACTGTTGGTATTTTCAAGTCCCAGTCATCCTTGTTGACATTGCAAATCTTCGTTAGAGCATTTTCCAAGATCTTATTGAAGGCTTCTACTATTTCATTTTCTTGAGGGTGGTATGGTGTACTCTTTTGGTGATAGACTTCAAACTCCTCATTCATATCCCTGATGGTACTATTGATAAATTGAGTGCCTTGGTCACTTATCAAAATCCTTGGACATCCAAATATGGTGATCACTTTCTCAAACAATAAGTGTGTTGATGTCTCTGCACTGCACTCTTTTACTGGTGTTTCTTATGCCCATCTTGTTAAGTATTTTTTCGCAGTAATGATATATCTAGCTCACGATATGTTTGTTGGTGGATTGATTGGTCCCACAAAGTCTATTGTCCATTTTTCAAATACCTTCAAGGTTACTTGTGGACCTAGAGGCATCTCATCCCTTATGTTGGGTTTTCCAACCCTCTGACAAACATCACATTTCTGGTAGTATACCTTGGCATCTCAATGGATTGTTGGCCACCATAATCTTGTATGCAATACTTTATGATCAGTATCTTTTCCTGCATAGTGTCCCCCAACTATACCTTCATGAGCTTCTGCCAAAATTCTGGTCCTTTCATGTTTTAATACACATCTTCTCAAAATATTATCTGCGTCCATCTTGTACAAATGTCCCGCAATAAGTTGATAGTATGCAACTCTAACTACCATATTTTTTTTTGTGTGCAGTGCTAAACTCTTGTGGTGCAACCCTTGTACTTAAGTATTCGATAATATCAACGAAGTATTCATAATCTATATGTACTGTAAACAACTGGGCATCAGGGAAGTTGTCTTCCAAGTTGGTAGGTTCTTCTCCATTAGTTACCCTTGACATGTGATCAGGTCTTGCATTTAGCTTCCCTGGTTTGACTATCACTTCAAAATAAAATTATTGGAATAACAACATCCATCTATAGATCATCCCCCCCAACACTGGCTTGTTGACTAGATATTTGAGGATAGAATGATCTGTGAACATCTTAAAGTGTTTATCCAGTAAATAGTGTTGGAACTTCTGAAGTGCATATACCTTGTCTAGGCCTTCTCTTTCTGTGGTGTTGTAATTCTGCTATGATTCTGACAATTTTATTCTTGCAAAGTCTATAGGGTGGTCTAATTCCCCTACTCCTGGATGCACCAGAATTGCTCCAACTATTATGGTTGATGCATCTACATGCACATGAAATGTCTTTTCCCAATATAGGAATACTAGAATAGGTGTTGTGACCATATTTTCTTTGAAAGTGTCCAAACTTTGTTGGTAGTCCTCATTCCACTGGAATATGATATCATTCTTTAGCATTTTTTCCATTGGCGCAGTAATCTATGCATACCCCTTTATAAATTTCCTGTAATAGCATGTATGTCCCAGTGTTTCTCTCAACTGGTGCACTGACTTTGGTGGTGGTAAATTGATAATGACTGCAATCTTAGCAAGATCCACTAATAAACCCTGTTTACACACTACATGTCCCAACAATATGCCAAAAGGTGTCCCAAAGATGCATTTCTTGATGTTCAATGAGATCTACATTGTCTACATATTTCTAACATTAGCCTTAATACTTCTACATGTTCCTTTAATAGACTATATACAGTGCAATCATCCAGATATACTTCAAGAAACTGATGTATGAATTCCTTAAAAGCAGCTATGAATAATCTTGAAAATATGGTCGGTGCATTCTTCAGCCCAAAAGGCATGATTGTATATTGATAGAATCCCCATTATGTAGAAAAAGTAGTCTTATACATCTCCTCTGGAGCTATTTAGATCTGATGGTAACCTGGGAATTCATTTGTAAATGAATATGCTTCCTGGCCTCCCACATTATCTAAGACTTCATCTGTAAAACGGGTAGGGAAAGGATCATGTAAGCAAGCATCATTAAGTTTCCTCATATCTACACAGATCCTTATCCCTCCTTGTTTCTTTTCTTGGACTACCATAGGACTTATCCATTCAAATTCCTCTACTGGTTCTATGATACCAGCTTCCAACATTCTGTCAATTTATGCCTTCACTTTCTACTTATATACTGGATTTAGTCTGTAAGGTCTCTGCCTGACAAGTCTTTCCTCAAGTTTGAGAGGTATTTTCATCTCTCCTAGCTCTCCTTCTATACCTTTCATCTCTGTAAAGGTCATTGGGAACATGTCATTGTATTCACGCAGTAACTATGTTATTCTTTCTACTATTTGTTCATCCCAATAGTCTCCAATACTTGCCATTTTAGGGTTATCAATTGTCCCAATGTTGAATTTCTTAACTTTGATTGGTGAAGCAAATATTTTTTACTCCAGAGATGGACCTTCCACATCTCTTTCTCCTTCAATTTATGTAATATGAATGTTGTGCGAGCCATCTTCTTCTAGTGCTTCCTCTTCAACATGATAGCATGAAAGTAGTTATTTGACTGTCTGTCTATTCTTTTGTTGATATTTTGTCATGAGTTCAACCTTTGGTTCATCAATAAATATCACTCCTCTTATCTACTTCAGTGTTGAATCAATGTTGGGGTTCTCATGTTCAAATGAGAATGTTACTACAAAGTTATGTTCTAATTTTGTTCATTATGTAGTACCTCTGTGCATCACATGGTCTGTTGGTTGTGGAGCCTGATTATCTTCTTGATTCAGAGGTCTTTTGTTTTCAGCCATGTTTATACCCCATGAAGTATTTACACCCCAGAAGTATGTACACTCTTCCATGCGGGGGAGTGCAGAGGGGGGTGAAAATTGCCTTGTAAAAGTATATTGTAATTTGATTGTAAATCTAGACCGTTCATTATAAGGTCACATATCTAACAATAGAAGTTATGTTAGGGTTTTTTTCCCTAGAAGGTAACCCTCTCTTATGAGGGAATTTTATTGCAGTTGTGTATCATGGTGAATATTGTATTCTGAGATAGGAGACTGTGAGAGAAAGAAGAGAAAGTTACCTTGGGTTTGTTGTAGGTTGTATCCCTTCATTTGTTGGATAATAATAAAGGAAGGACCTGGAAATTTCTCTGGTGGACATAGCCCACACTGGGTGAACCACGTAAATCTATGTCTCTATTATATTGTGTAACTTCTGTGTTTTGTTTCTACATTTGTTTTATTTTATTGCTCCACAGTCTTGTTTTTCTAGCATGGTCTGCATACCAGTTTTTCTTGATTCCTTCCAATGTATGGATAAAGTGATGAGGCCATTCTTCTGGTGGTGTCATCCTCATTGTGTTATGCACTTCTCCAAGTGTTATGTTGGTGTCCCTTGCCCATCATACCTCTGCATTTTATTGCTCCCATGTTTTGCACCAAACCTAATGCGCAGTAATCATTTACATTAGTACCAGTCCTGAATTGTTTCTTTGTGCACACCCCACCATCTTGCAGGTGTGGCATTGAGTGCAATATCTAGGGATAAGAGCCTCTAATTTTCTAACGCGTCTTCTTCATATCTTGTCAGAAATTCCTCTAAGTCATTTACCCCATGAAAACTGGTAGGTTCTCTTACCTCTGTACCAACCCATCTTACTACGCGGTCTATTCTTGCACACCTTCTTGTGGAAACTTCATGTAATTTTTGTTTCCAATTCTCCAAACAAATATCTAAGTTGGAAGCACATGATGTGATGCTTCTCCATCTAAGTATCCCATCTGCAGTTGGGTTGACATAATCTTCTTCGTGTCTGTACAACTGGTTTATTTCCTCCAAATATAAGCAAGTGGGTTCTACAAACCTTTCTCCTTCTAAAAGATATAATGGTACAATGCCTCTATATTCACCTGATTCAAACATCATTTTCCTTGTTTTCAGTTTGATTATGGCCTGGTTATTAAATGCCCAATCCCTTCCAAGCAATCTTAGATAAGGTGTTGTTCCATCTACTATCTCTATTACTTCAAAGTATTCCATAGTGCACACTCCATCCAACTCTATGTCACCCCTTTAAGCCTTCCAATTAGTAAAACCATGTGTTGATTTTCTAGTTTCAACTGGACAAGTGAATAGCCTAGTGTGGGTTCTCCCATACACTTCCATGTCTTCTTAGGTGGAAATCATTTCTACCAATCTTCTTCAAGATAGTGAAGGGTCCATATCTGATTAGCTTGAGCTTCTTGACTTCACCCCTCAACCTATATGTATTGATGTGGAGCCACACTTGATCTCCTACTTGAAACTGGTGATCAAATTTGTGCTTATCGTGGAGAGATTTGTACTATTCTTGACTCTTTTCCAATTTTTATTGAACTATCTATTGTACCTATTGAATCCTCTGGATGAACTTGCGGGATCTGTATTCATCTCTTTGTTCGCTTGAGTCGACATCTTTCCCAAATGTCAAGTCCAATGGATTCTTAGGTAGATACCCAAAACATGTATGTTGGCTTAATCTTTCTCTTCTACTTCTTGGGCTGACCCAAGTTCATATCTGAATAGGTTTCCAAAAAACCCTCTAAAACTATCGGCCCTCTTGGTAAACCAGAAGGCAACACAACACACAGAGTGCACTGCGTAGTCTCACCCAAGATAGCTTTATGGGTGACTGCAATGCTCAAGTGCTTGTAGTCTAGGAATGAGTGGGGATATGGGAGTGTATTATGCCTTCTTCGTGCATTCATCATGTTATTCATTGAAATATTTGTAGGAATCATTCACCTTTTAGGTACATGCATGCATTATAATATATCTAGCTTAACCATTCATTCATAACTAATCATTGAAAAAAAAATAACCATGCAAGAAACATTACAGATAACACATGTTTTACCGTGGTTCACCTCCTCCTAGGATAGGTCCATAAATATTTGGCTTCTCTGCCCTTTTATTAGGTTTGTTGCAAAATATGGCACTGCATGCATTGCATCTTCCTTCTTACAATCATGAAGAGGTTCAAGAACCTCTGTGAGGCAGACTAAATCACACCATGCTCCTCAGCCTGTGACCTAACCCTCAAAATCTGGCTTCCTCCACTCTTCTACAGCTCAACATCTTTTACAAATATCAACAATTATGAACTTACAATTGTTGAACAACAATTGAACCAAACTACAATAATCAAACAACAACTAATTGAACTCACCCAACTCCAACCTAGACCTCTTAGGTTCTTATTTATACTAGTTTTCAGGCTTATAGCTGTTACAATATTTATCAAAAACCCTAACCCTAACATAGTTAGGCTTGTCTGCCTGCACGCCACGTTGCTTTCCTTCTTTGCATGCTACTTTTCCTTATTTTTCTACATGTTGTTTTCTTTCCATCGATTGGGCACGCTGCAAAATTAGGTCTTATTTCCAAAATTAGGTCTTTCCCAAAATAGACCTTCTTCTCCAAAATTGTGCCTGCACCCAAAATAACCTTCCTTCTCAAAATAGGCATGCACCCAACAATGTGTAAAATTTATGTTCTAAGGCTTTTGCGACCATTGTTTTGATCAGAAGGTCTAAGTAATATTGAACTCAGCTCCGCTGTTAGCATTAACCCCCTCACCTCCATTATACAAAAAACAAACCCTAATATCACAAATATTAGGAATAATAATATCAACAACGCCTGTATAATGAATAACAACCACAGCGCTGAATTCCATTGTAATAATGAACCAAATAGTAATGACAACAAAAATTTTGTAGCAATTAGTCTACCCAACACCGACACGATTTGCAATAATATCGTGAACCCAAATCTCGTCCTTAGTATCTCCAACAACAATAGTACGCAAGTTAAAAACTTTGAATGTAACACTAACCAAGTCAAAACCATTGTAACCAAAAATTTAGTTATCAACCTATCAACCCATCCCATCGATGATTACACTACTAAATTGCTAGAAAAAGGTCTTAACTTTGCCATTGCCCGCCGCAAAATTCCTATTGAAGATATCTTATGCAGCATCGAAAATAGTATTAAAAACCTCTCAAATAATGTTAAAGAAGAAATCAGACAAGACTACTCAATAATTCTCCATAGAGTAAAACCACCAAAGAGCAATATCACCAAAGAAGAATTTTTGGCTCTAAAATCCCTAAACAATAACAAGAATTTAGTAGTTCTAAAAGCAGACAAAGGTGGGGTTGTTGTCGTTATGAACAAGGAAAACTACATTGAAAAAATGTTGGATCACCTCAATAACAATGGAAGTTATAAGAAACTTAATAAAAACCCATTAAATAAGATTGCAAAGGAAGTTTCCAATGCCATTAAATTAAGCAACATAAATGGTGATGATAAAAAGAAATTGCTTGTTAGTTGCCCTTCCACCCCTAGGATATATGGACTTCCTAAAATTCATAAGGGGCCCCTCTTCGACGCATCATCAACACAATCGGCAGCCCTGCTTATCAACTTGCAAAATACCTAGCTCATAAACTCAAACCCTTAGTCGGAAACACTAACTCCTTTGTTAAAGACTCCTCTTTCTTTGTAAACAAGATCAAAAACATTAAATTGGACAAGGATGACATCCTCTTCAGCTTTGATGTTGTTTCTCTCTTCACTAAAATTCCCATTGATGGAGTAATGAAAGTCATCAAAAACATCACTGACCTAGGTACTGCTAACTTAGTTGAGCTTTGTTTGAAATCCACTTTCTTTAGTTTCCAAGGCGATGTTTATGAACAAACCTATGGGGTTGCTATGTGATCCCCCCTCTCTCCCATCATAGACAATTTATTCATGGAAGATTTGGAAAACAATGCCCTAATCTCCTCACCCTTCAAACCTAAATACTGGAATAGGTTTGTTGATGATACCTTTGTCATCTGGCCCCATGGTTGTGACAAATTATATGAATTTGTGACTCACCTTAATAAACAATATGATCACATCAAATTCACTATGGAGGTTGAAAATAATGGTAGTATTCCTTTTCTAGATGTCAAAGTCACAAAAAGACCTGATGGATCCTTATCCCATCAAGTTTATAGGAAGAAAACTCACACTGAACAATACCTTCATGCCAATTCCCATCATCACCCTTCCCAAAAACTAGGTGTTCTCAACACCTTAGCCACTAGAGCCTTCAGAATTTCTGATGATGAACACCTAGAGGAAGAGAAAAATCACCTCCTCAATGTTTTTAAAGATAATGGCTATAAAAAACATCAGGTGATGAAAGCCTTTCAAAATGCCACTAAAACACCTAGGAATAAAGAACAAACAAATAATGATGTGTCCAAGGTTTACTTACCCTACATACAAGGGACAATAGACAAGCTTGCTAGGATTTTGAAGAAGAAAAACATTGGGGAAACTTTCAAACCCTTAAACACTATTAGGAATTCTCTTAGGTCAATCAAAGACTATGTTGATCCCATCGAACAAAAAGGTGTCTATATGATCTCGTGCTCATGTGGTAAACAATACATAGGAGAAATAGGTCGTTCCTTTAGAATTAGGATTCAAGAACATGCCACTGACATCAAACACAATCCCACTCGTCCTTCAACACTCACAGAACATTCAGACAAAACTAAACATCACATTTGTATTAAAGAGGCCAAAATTCTTGCCAAGATAGATCACTATCACAATAGAAAATTCAGAGAAGCAATCGAAATTGAAAAACAACCTAAAAATATAAACAGAGATGATGGATGGAAAATTAGTCAAAATTGGATCCCTACCCTAGCCAATATGAATAATTCTAGATATTAATTTATAAAAAAAAATCCAGTCGGATCTTATTAAATAAAAATTAATAAACAAACAAATAAACAATTATTAAAGAAACAAATATAATTTCTTAAGTTTTATAATTCGTGGTTTCATTTTTCATTTTTAATAAGTCAGCTCCTTATAACAACTTTTCAAGTATTTATATACCTATTATATCTTTTTTCCTTCATTTCTCACAAAAACGTTTTCCTGATGATGGATCACACTAGTTTGGTCTGAAACGTCGAAAATCAAAAAACCTATGCGATAAATCCGAAAGAAATTTCTAATCAATGTGTAAAATGGTAAACTCTATGAGGAAGACTGTAAGGGTCGATTATATGCATGTTGCACATACTGTATTCTATCATCCCACAACTTGGGATGTTTGTTGAAGTAACCTCAGAGCAAATGAACCATTGTTTTGTTAATTACCTATGTCTGTCTATCAGTTTGTGGATAGAAAGCACTACTCCTCTTCAGCTTCGTTTCCATCATTCTCCACAATCTTGTCCAGAAATTTTCAAGGAATCGAGTGTCTCGGTCTGAGAAAATGGATGTGGGCAGTCCAAAGTGGACCCATACATGCTGAAATAAAAGATGAGCAGTTTTCTCAGCAATGATCTGTTTTTTACATGGCATCAAGACACATATATTTCTAAACTTATCCACTACTACATGCAAGTAGTCATAACCCCTCTTTGACATAGTCCCTAAATAAAATCAGATATCAGTATGCGTATATTCTATATCCTCTTCTTCTCCTATATAGATCATATCTGATGGTCTCAAATCTCGAGAGGTTGAGAAGGAGCAGTGGTGTGTACAACCCAATTTTCTATTGACCATGGAGATACTCTCCCAAGGATGAGAAGGAACAGGGAGTGGTGTGTACAACCCCAATTTTCTATTAGTGGGATTACAACACATCACATGCCCTTTTACATACTTGTTTACAATTTATTTCATCTGAGGCTCGTAACAAAACCCCTGCAAATGAGCCATAGTTTTTCCTACTCCAAAATGCCCAGACACAAGAGCAGTATGAGCTTCTTGAATTACATGGATTCTTTCACTTGTAGGAATACATAGCTTGCCAAAATGGTAGAGTAACTTGCCCTGCAAATGATAGTTCTCCACATGTGCACCATGGGTTAGATTCTCATAAACATATTTAAAATATCCATCAATAACATATTGTTCAACATAGTTATCATGAGATAAAGAAGCATTTTTGAAAACAATAGATGTGGAAATAGGAGGCCTAGAAAGCATATCTACTACTTTGTTACTTGTACCCTTTTTATATTTGATTACCAAGTGGAATTGTTGAAGGAAACCCATCCATATGAAATGAAAATCTTGTTGTAGCTTGGTCTATGACTTCAGGTACTATAAGGGTTGGTGGTCTGTATGTATGACAGTCTCCTTACATATCAAGTAGTGCTTCCATTTCTTGAAACTTTGAACCAATGCGTACAACTCTTTGTCATATGTGGGATAATTAACAACACCTTGAGAAAAGGTTTTGAAGTTATAACAAATAGGCTTACGATGTTGCATCAATACTACACCCATGGCATATCCATTATCATTAGTCTCAATCTCGAATGGTTGCAGTTCTGACAAGGATAATAGTGTTTTTGTGCTTATCTTCTCTTTCAAGGTGTCGAAAGATTTTCATTGCCTTCCTCCCCACTCAAAGGATTTCTTCACATTGGTCAAGGCATGTGAAGGGGATGAAATGAATGATAAGTTGGTTATAAATCTTCTCCAATACTGAACTACACCCAATATGCTTCTCACTTATGTTCCAGTGGTAGGCTTAGTCCAATTTACAATTACATCAAATTTGGAAGGATCAAATTTCAATTTGTTGGGGTCCTATAATCATAGGTAACCTGACTCTTTAGTTGCTTATTTGGTGTTGCTCTCGTGATGACGACATCTGGCTCGGTTAATTCCATTTTCCCCCTCTATCCATTTTCGCTCAATCCTTCATCACCCTACTGCATCCTTCATCCACCTCTGTGCCACTCACTCCCTTATCCATTTGTCCCATTAACTACATCTCACCCGCCACTCATCCATGAATAAACAAGCTTAGGAAAAAAGAACAATAGATTAATAATGTTAGTAATAAAATTCAGTATAGTTAGTTTAATTAAAATATGTTAGACTAGTTAATAATTAATTAATTATTAATTAATAATTATGTTAGTTTGTGTGAATTAATAATTAGGTTAGTTTATTAAATTAAAACATTAACTAAGAAATTAAATTATTAAACATTTAATTAAAAAATTAAAATTAAACAAAACAAATCTTAAAATAAAACATTTAACAACAGGGGGTCCGAAAACCACCTTCCCTCCTGCAAAATCGCTCACCCAAAAAACTCAAATCCGTTATTTTTCTAGCTTCAACCAGTCGACTTCCGGGAAGGATTTTGGGAAAATGGAGACGTATTTTAAAAATACGAAAGAGGTTTTTGTTCATAACGGGCTGAAGAACAAAAACCTCTTCCATATTTTTCACAGGTGCCAATCAAAGCCATATTTCAGACTCATTTTTTCAATTTTTCATTTTTCCTGTTTCAGTCCTGATTTTGTAGGAGCTGTTTCGGCGAGTTGGAAATGAATTTGGAAAAATAGAAAGAGGTTTTTCTCCATGACATGCTCATATACAATAACCTCTTCCATATTTTACACAGGTTTCACCGTTAAAGATAAATATATGTCTTATTTGACCCCTTTTTGCAGCAGTTCGGCCCGTCTTTCATGGCGGATAGTTCAAGATTTTTGGGGATTTTATTTTTATTTTTGGCCGAGGTAGTTGAATCTGACTTCCTAAACTTGAGGGGTGATCTCTCCTATTTATTCATGTAATTTTAATGTAAAAGGGTTGATCCTCACGCCCAAGGAAGCGGTGATCTGTAATCTATTTTGAAGAGATCTACCAGTAATAAAATGGACGATTCATAAGATTCCTTCGTGTGGATGTTGGTGATGTGATTTCTTCTCTGTTAATTGTTATCCTACTTTGTGATCATTCTATTTTCTATATCTAATCGTTTAAAAGGATTTTAAGTGCATAATTTATCTCTGATACTCTGTTCCTGGCTTTTAACGATCTGAATGTTTTTCCTCTGATATTAAAGCAAAGAAATTCTTAACTGCTTCTCTATTTTAATTGATTATCTCCCATGTTTCTATCTTTCCATCACTTTAACTCATAAAGATCCAACATTCTCATTACCTTGCCCTGTGAAGAATACTAATAAAAGTTGTACCTGATCTCAATATTTAACAGACCCCATAGCCCAATGGAATTCTAAAACAGTCCTTCAACCAAACATCTCAAATCTAAAACAAATTCTGAACCTCATATCTAGCTTAAGATCCATGCTCAAACAAATCTAAATCTGACAGAGAGATCCCTCTCTGAGTCTTGGATGGCTAGATCCTTGACTCGAAGTGGTTTTGTGGTTATCCCTGGCCATTTCCTCCTCATCCTGGGCAATTACAGGGTGATAACATAATATGTTGGGGTCCTATAATCATAGGTAACCTGACTCTTCAGTTGTTTATTTGGCGTTGCTCCCATGATGACGACATCTGGCTCGGTTGATTCCATTTTCCCCCTCTGTCCATTTTCGTCCGATCTTTCATCACCCTATCGCACCCTTCATCCACCTCTGTGCCACTCACTCCCTTATCCATTTTCCCATTGGCTACATCTTGCCTGCCACTCATCCATGAATAAACAAGCTTAGGAAAAAAGAACAATAGATTAATAATGTTAGTAATAAAATTTAGTATAGATAGTTTAATTAAAATATGTTAGACTAGTTAATAATTAATTAATAATTAAGTT
>SNQJ01S0007239.1:74668-86947 GCA_010110895.2 Picea sitchensis | reverse complement strand
CCGTCAACACTATCTCACTAAGAGTAGATCGAAAGTCATATTGTTCAATTCTAGCAAGCTCTGGGAGAAAATAAGAACAATGATGCATATCATCCCAAGTTTTTTAAAAAACATCATGGCTTCGATGATATCTTCATCTGAGGAAAAAGTCTCATTGAGGCAGCCATGTGAACAAGACAACGAAGTGGCCCACAGAGGGTTAAGAACAAGATCTTCCTCGTCCGTCGGTGAGGTAACAAGATCGGGATCGACAAAAGAGTCAAGAACAACTTGATACACTATCTCCATTGTTGATAATGGCATGGCCATTCCAGCATGTGACTGACCTTCACAAGATGAAGTCGAGGAAGGTAGGGTCCAAGGATCATTAAAATAGGAAGTGCAGAAAGGAACGGACCTCTTTGACGAAACAGGCCTACTCGACATGGCGTAAACATGGTGAATCGGGGCCATGAAGTCGAAGGTACCCATAAGGGATGAATACATTCCCACACCGATATTCTTAGTTGTTGGCTGAGAATTGTTGACCACATGGATCAACGGTCCAATAAATGCATTGGGGATAGCATATGTAAAGGATAACTAGTTGACCGTCACAATCTTCCCATCATGAAGAAAACAAAGAGTGCAGAAGAAGGACGATATGATGACAATTATAGCATAAGTCTAATTGTGTCCTAGTAAAAAGTTATAATCGAGGGGTGCATCAACCACCTCGACATCCACCTCTAGCGTATTCCCACCTAATTGGACCAAAAAGGAAGGAAGAATACTGTGAGGGTAGAATGAATGACCGTCAAAAGAAGTCAACATGGTTAGAGATTGAGAAAGATTTGAAGCGCCGAGATATTTCCAACAGATCAGGGACATCACACATGTGGCAAATCCTTCATCAACAACTGCACTCTTGATGGTATACTTCGAGTAACCCACGTAGATTTGGAATGCCACATGGTAAGGAAAGCGAGGCTTCACATCTGTGACGTCAAACTTGATAAATTTTGAGCCACTGGGATCTAGATATCCTAATGTAGATAGCAAGGCATTCCTCTATGAAGGACACATCTAGAGTACCTCCAGGGCCAACATCGCACAAGGGGTTTGACCTAGGTCCTCAACAATAGATTAATTTTGGGCTTCTCTAGCATTTGGATTATGGGTAGAGCGCTTGAGTAATCCTTTGGGAATATTAGGTGGTGGCTCTATTTTTTTGATCTGCAAAGGAATCTCTAGAGGAGGAGGAGGAGGAGATTCTAGATCATGTGCAGTTTGTGGAGAACTGTAATCGTGAGATTGAGTGGCTACATGAACCTGAGAATTGACCATATTGATACACAAATGGTCATCATCTTGTGACAGTGGGTTTTGACTCCCATCGACCACATTTCCAGCATTTTAGGAGCTCGAGGCCATGTTCTGGTTATGTGGAAAAGGATTCGACAACACAGTGGGCGATAGAGAAAAGAGCCTCGTAGCTTCCACAAATTTGGGGCATAAATGAGTAAGATGATTGTCTGTGCAAAGATTATAGGAAAATTCACCTTATGCCTTTATTTCTTTCCCTCACCATCATTATTATTCATCCTTTCATTATTACCATTGTCCTTGGGTTTATATTATGTTTCCCACCCTTGCGATTCTTATTACGTCCCTTCTTCTTATTCCCTCCTGGTTGTTGGTTACCATTTGGGTCAATCGACAATTGAACGAAATGTACATATGTCAATTTAGTGGGATTGGAAGACACAGATGAAGCTGGTCCTCCTACAAACTGGTTTAGAGACAACTCTTTCAAATGGCTTGTCACCGAGTCTACGGATTTCACACTAGCAGATCCTACAATGCCATCGGGATGAGGTTCGATATTTTGTCTAGGGTAATAGTTTGACCTCGGTGTGTTCAGAAGAATATCATATAACATCCTATACTGAGCTTATATAATATCTAACTATTGGGCTTTGAATATTGTTTCTTCCTCATATGTAACCCTAGATGTAGCAACATCCTTCAAAATAGGAGGTTGTAAAGAATTAAGGAACCATTATAATAGGAAATCTGTGGGTATACAGGTCCTAATCAACCTCTTCCATCTACACCACTCCTGGATATGATCCAAGATATGAGTGGCTTTCTCCTGGCGTAAGGTCAACAAAATTTGTAGGCCAACATCATAATGAATCGGTAATTGGAAGTGGTTAAGGAAGGCTAACACCATCTGACTAAAGGTCTCGTATGCCCCCTTAGGTAGCTCTATATACCATTTCGCAACAACCCCTATGAGGTTGCGTTGAAATAATATTAACTAAATGGAATCGTCATTAAGGGAATTTGAAGAGAACCATAGGTGAAAAGTGGTAACGTGATCACCAGAATCCTCGCCATTATTGCCTTCAAATTTCAGAATATCCGAAGGAAGCTTGGGGTGAATGGGGGGCCATGTAGGTTTTAGAATATGATGGATGTTCTCATTTTACCATTGATAATATCACTATTGTCACCCAACCATAGGCCGAAGCCACCCTCCGAGCACCTTAACCTTGACAGAGAATCACTTCGAAAGCAAAATCTAGGCTAGATAGACAAACAAAGGGTAGCGCACCATTCGCCAAGGATAGCACACCAACAAGAGCTGATCAGATAGTCCAAACCCTAAACAAGAGATATTCCAAGCCAAATCATAACTGATAGCTACAACAACTGCACTGACATCTCTCCTCCAAACCTATGCACAAACTGGGCACTGCAGTGCACACAAGTGCTGCTCTGCAGTTTTGAGAATTGCCCTGCTAGAATGAAGACTAGTCTCATGTATTTATAGTAATTTTGGCTAACTTCCTGGGCCGACTTCTCATTCTGGGTATCCGTTTATTCAGTATATTATTATTTCTTCCATCCAACTTCTTCTCTTGGAAGCTAATAACCTAATACAAATTATCTTCTTGAGCCGACAAGTCTTCTAGGGTTATTAGCCAACTCATTAGGGTTTCTTATTTCTTACCAGAGAATTCTATTCTCGTCAGGTTTACACGTGGTGGTAAATACCTCACGCAACTACCATAATATCAACAGTGGGATCATGACCCACATGGTTATTCATCAACTTAGACAAGTCTGGCAGGTTGAGTGTGGCCATAAAATGGAGACGAGGTTGCGACATCTATCCCCAAGGTCCCTAGAAAGATTTTGTTTGGGGAATTGTAGCCCATCCAGAGTTCTTTTAAGAACCATGGCCCTGTCTAGGATTGTAAAACCCTCCTCTAGGTTGATTCATAAAGGGTTGGTTAGGCACCATTCCAGTAGGAATGTTCTGATCGGGGTTTTAAAAACTGCCCCCAGGCATAGTAGCTCTGAGTTGGGGGTTGCCCAAGGTGTGAAACTAACCTCCTCCATGTGTGAATCTAGAGGATAAAGGTGGATTCGTCATGCCAAACGTGTTGGTCAGAGTCGACACTGAGGAGGTGAGGGTAAAGGATGAAACTTGAGCAAAAACTTTTCTGCCAGGTTGGTTGCTCCACCCAAAATAAATAGGATTAGACCCGGGGTTAAAATAACGAATGCATCCCACTGTAGGAGTTGTTTGAGGGATATAAGAGCCACAAAAATAAAATGGATTATAAGGAGGAGTTGTTCCCCCAAGTCTAATGCTAGCATTGGGGACAACAGCTGGGATGGAGTTTGAAAACTATGAAGTAAAATTTGGCATACCACATCAAAAAGGACTAGAGGCCATCGGGATGGACTCAACATTGTAGCCTGATGAGTGACCAAGAGACCCAAATGGGTTCATGGAAATAGGTTGAGTGTTCACTACAGGATGGGAAATAGTGATAATAGGTGCCCCTGACACTACAACCATTGTGGTTGAAGGAGTTGAAGGAGTACCATTGACTATAGTAGGTGTGGGAGTCTAAGGGTTCCCAGTGTCTTGATGATGCGGTTCAATACTCATCCTTGTAGAATCACAAGTATGATAAGTGGAGGTGAGTGTACCACATTTAATAACTCTATGCATTTTAGAGGGACAAGACTCGAAATCTGGTGGTAACTGTAACAAGCGACGAGACCGGCGAGGAAGCTGGTCTGACTCAACGATGACTTAAGACTCAAGATATAAAAACAAATCCTAAGGAAAACTAGTGATCAAAGAGCACACCAAAAATAATCAGACCACCAATATGCACACAAATAGGATAAAGAGGTTGAAAGGGGCCTCCCTCCCTAAAGTAGGTATGCCTCACCCAAGAAGGGCCTGAGACTCCCTGCTAAAGATCATAGGTATCAGAATCAATTATAAGGGCCCTCATGGGCTTAACAACTAGTCGGTCAGATCCACCTGGAGAGGTAATCCTCCATAAAGGGTGTGTGTTGTCTGACCCTTATCTGACCCAAGGTACCTGCAGAATAACCCCTACAAGTAACCTATGTGTCACCTAAGTCAAGCAACTAAGCAACCACGGTATAAATGATGCACAAGCAAGCAGCTGTAAGTCAGTTCCACCGTATGGGCAGGGTGGGGAAGCCTGAAACCTTGAAATCACCACCTCTCATGGAGGTAAGGGCACTAGCAAGATCCCCAGAAGTATCTCTAATGCTAATAAGGTATCGGGGGGATATCCCTTCAATCGACCTCACACGACCTCATGATTAACTCTAATGTAAGTAGAGACTCCTGATATTACCGATTATACAATGGATTTATCCACTCCCTTTGTTAGACACATATGTTGATTTAATAGCCTTGGAGAAGTTTACTCACAAAATCGTATTCCAAGGCACTAAATCCTAAGCTAGTTTGTGCACCCTAGAAAATAAAATCATTACTAATCAATTTTAAATTATAGCATAATTTTAATGGCCTTGATTAGTTGAAAGGTGCAGACACGAAACTAGTGATGTTATGACTTAACAAGTAAAATAAATGAATATGAATACAATACAAAGTCCTAGCTTCAATTTCCAATAAATGATATGCTTCCTAAAAATGCAATTTTCAATTCAATTATGCAATTCTAAATAAAAATGCACTATTTCTTTACACGCACTATGATAAATGACAAAGAATCAAAAGATCAAATTTCCAATCAATGTAAAATGCCTAATATTTTTGTATTTTCAATATAATAAAATGAAAATGCAAGGGCCGAACAACAACTTGATATAAAGACTCTACTGTGTATAGACAGAGATAACCCAAGTAGGATATCAATGAGCAAAAAACACCCAACCCAATGTACAAGGAAAAACAAAATTAAAATATGATGAGAAAGGCACCGCCCAAAAATTCAACCAAAGACAGGCTTCCTGTCATTCCACGGACACTTAACAGACACTACAGAGACCCAAGAAGACACAACAATCATCAAAACCTACCCAGCAACCACCAAACCCACCAAACAAGAAAAAAATGTTGATGTACATGACTGTTCAAGGGAAAAGAACATACATATGCATATTGCAGAGGGACAACACATGTATGTACGTGATTGTCAAGAAAAAACCTACCTATATGTGTCAAAACAAAGCTAGGTTAAGGCTACTGTACATCATAATTGTGTACCTGTAATAATCATAATTGTGTACCCTAACTTGAAATAATCATAACTATGTACCTGTAATGAATAAAGATATGAAAATAGTACACAATGTTCTTCAGTGTATTTTAGGCAATTCCTCTAGGTTTCACTACTTGGAACCTCTCAGAAAATGAGTTATAGCAAAAATGGCATACCTTGTTGAATTTTGTCTTATTCTAGAGAGTGAACTTCTAGAGTGTTCCCCGCATGAAATATTTGTTTCATGGATATGAAAATGTCACACATAATAATATAGACTATACTCTAACCAATATGTTTGGTCTTACTAAATTTTGATCTGTTATGAATAAGTTATGATGTTTTTACCTGAAACACCCATTTTAGACTAGTTTCAGGACTAGCCACAAACCCTATTTTCCACGGAGTGTAACTCCAAAACTACAATGACTCACAAGATGAAATTTTTATCAAAGATACTTGGATATGTTTCCTCAAAGACCTTCATATTGTGTGGTTAGAATCATTCTATAAAAAACGTTATTGCGAAAATGGTGAGATGACCTGTAAATAACATACCTTAGAAAGAATCATCAAAAGAATTTGTCCTCCCTTGAATTTCGACCTTCTTTACTTCACCTTCCCTCCGAAATTTGGCTTATATATCCTTTGGTTACCTTAGTCACTTGTATATATTCAATATTCTCAAGATTAATTAAATGAGATACCCTTCCCTCTTATTTATACTTTTATGTAGCTTCCTCAAGGGGTTACCATCTAACCATCTTAAACCACTTTCTTTATTTTAGGGCTAACCCACTTCTAACCACTTGTCCACTTAGTAATTTCTCCATTAACTTTATTATTTAAATAATTTATTTTGTATCCACTTTGACTTATAGTACACTCATCACTTCACTTTATTATTTACCTTCTAAAATATCTTAAACCACTTTCCTTATTTTAGCGCTAACCCACTTCTAACCACTTGTCCACTTAGTAATTTCTCCATTAACTTTATTATTTAAATACTTTTATTTGTATCCACTTTGAATTATAGTACACTCATCACTTCACTTTATTATATAAATAATTTCTTCTTTGCAACCACTTTGACTACTTTGACCTTTTGGGGCTTCTAGATGACTCATGAGGGTTCTCCAACTTCACATGGCCATAACTCTCTAACCGTGAGGAGTTATGTGGTGTTCCACATACCACCGGAAATGACATGACATGTAATATCCATCTAGAATAGTATTACCTTCATATATATTAAAACTCATACCACTATGCATAAAAAAAACTTGGGTCCATTACCCAAACTTTTGTGCTACCAGAATTTGCTACCGGACTTTCTTCAAGGGTTGACATCAATGACAACCAACCCAAATAATCAATAGGTATGATGATATTCCGACCACTACCTTTCAATTTAATCCTATCTCTTTCAAGTGAGATAGTTTCTTTCGTATTCCAACCCCATGGTATTTCGACTAATGAAGGGTATGTGGGAATTCCTTTGACAAAATCAATTACTTCAAAATCGGCTCTTGTTGGAATCTCCATTAGGTAAGTTATGAATTTTTTTAGTGTGCCAATTGATTCAATGAACCTTTGATCGGATAGCTTTAATACGTTCATTGTTGGAACTAGCGGAGGTTTCCCAAGTCAATTCCATGTTCCTCTAGGGAGGATGTTTACTTGCGAGATGAAGTTGACTATGACTTGTTTAATCATGTGTCCATTGAATTCAAGGTTGGATTATGGGTAGAATTTGTTTGTATGTTTTTCCTGTGAAAAATGTTGAAAATATTTGAATGGTCTTTGATCCCCTTTGTATTCTCTTAGAATGTTTAGTAGGTCTATTAGGTGACCAATCAACTTATTTCATTTTAGTAATTGAAGGAATTCTTCTATAACAATGTCTAAATCTCTTGGGTGTCCTCCCCTGTTTCCATTTGGTTTATCTTGATCGATATTTTTAAGAACTTCCTTGATTCCTGCATTATTTATTCTTCTTGTTCAAGGTTGGGATATTTATTTTTGTATCCCCTTTGTCGAGCTGGTGTATCTAGATAAATTTATTCACCCATTCTTGATCTTTTTACAAAGTGGATATTTTTGGAATTTAGTACATCTTGCTTGGGAACTATGTGCAAGAGGTTCACATTTGTCTTGTTGATCACTTTCTCTTGTAAAATCGGTAAGTATTCAAGTGAGTGGTCACCCACTCCACATATATTACATAAGTTTAGATCAATTTTTTATTTTATAGGGAAATCGGGACTTATGTGCTCCTCTTTCAAAAAATTGAAACAATAGTAAAGGCCTTGACCACATCCTTGTCCTGTTTTTCCTCGTCATCCTTTTTATATGCCTCTTCCTAGATAACCCTCACAACCTCGACCTCTGTATCCATTTCCATTTCCTTGGTCGAAATTCTAGTCAATCTTATGTGTGTGGTATATCGAATGAATATTCACTTTGTTTTTCCCATTTAACCAACATTCTTGTGTAGAGTGATTATTTTCCTCACAGATATTGCACCATTTTAGTCTAGCATTTCTTAAATTATCTAGGCAATCCCTCATTGTGTGATTTTTCATTCTCTTGCAAATATCATAGGATGTTTCTATTTAGATACATCAAACTGCTAGATCCAATGCACCACTTAATATAGAGTAGTCCTTTGTATGTCCTTCACTAGAGAAAATGGTGCACCAAATTTCATTCCGTGAAATGAACATGTTTTTTATAGAATGTTGTAATTTTGTGATCTTTTCCTATAACCTTTTATCGATTGTTGATGAAGTTTACGATCCTTCATCATCCATATCTATGCTCTGATATTTTTTAATTGCATCCTCGGGTGACCAAATGTCTTACATTCATGGTGGAGCTTGGATTTTTATAGGAGTCCTACCACATACCATTGTACAAGTAGTATTTATTCTATTTCATAAGTAATTTGACTCAATAAGTATTTGAATATTTTTTCATATTCTCATATAGTTTAACATATAATTTGTTGTATTTATTTCATTTTTTTCCTAGCTAGGTGACTTACATCTTGCATCTTAAAAAATGTCAGAAATATTTTCTTTATCTCTTCCTTTGATCTTTTTTGTTTGTCTATAAAATTCATGAACTAGGTGAGGGCTCTGGCTCGAAGCGAGACACCAAATTATTCCATCTTCTTATCTTCATCGATAATTCCGACTGCATCCTATAATCTCTCACAAAAAAACCATGTTCGTTTGGGATCTTCATAACCTTCATATATGGGAATATGGTTGAGTCCCATTATGGCTTTCTTGGTGTTTTAGGAACTGGAACTATTGCAAGATTTTTATTTCATTGATTTCCTACAGAATTCAATTAGGAAGTTGATATAATCTTACTTTGGGGAGTTGAAACCTGGGTGTTCAACTCAACGAACACAATCTATCATTTGTATTCATACATACAATATTCTAGCACTAATTGCATTGTTTATCTCACTAGAATTATTTCATCTATTTTATAGCCCTTGTCTATATACTCTACAAATAATCCTCTATAAGGTTGCGATGATTCATTTTCACTGTCTGACGATATGGAGTCTTCAAGAAGTAAGTTTGGAAGGGGGCGATGTCTGGGAGATCTCTTGTGTGGATGAATATATCCTCTGGTCGATTTTTAGTATTTTCTTGTGCTTCGATTAGAATCATATCTCTTATATGACCATCATTGGTTGTTTGACACCATACTTTCATAGATTGAGTATCCACATGAAGTCTCCAATGTAGGAATTATGTGATATGTAGGTTAGGGCTTCTTGTGGGAGAATGTCAAATCATAGGTCATGAATCATCAATCTCCATACTATCGAATTTTTTTGATTTCTTGTTTGATGAAACTGGCTGCCACACTCAATTCTAAGATTGCATTACTCCCAAGATCCATCGGGGCACTCTCTATGGTTGCTCCATCGAACTGTAGTGCCTCGGGAAGATTTCGATTTGAACTTCTGGTATCCCTTTCATTTCGTAACTCTTCTCACCTATTTTCCTATTTTTCCCACTCCAGTATTTTTACATAAGCTAATGTTTTATATAATTTCATTCGACATGTTGAGTTCCCTCTTGAATCTAATACATATATTGTTTTTGTTATCTTCCTTGTGAATTCAGATGTTATCGACTTTGGTGAAATCAACTCGACTTATATCATCTCATGGACCATCCAACCCCCCATCATTGGGCACTTGAAGTCGAGTGTTGATCATTCTTGTTCTTCTAATTTCTCTAAAAAGTAATCCTATGCTTCTCTTGTATCTTTGGATGGTAAGTGCAAGCTAATGATGGTCTCTCATGACGTGTTAGTGGCAATGAAAACGTGGAAAACAAATCTGTTAACTTGGAGGGATTATTCAAGGTACTTTTAAAATGAATCGGAATATGGTATAACAATATGAAACATAGGAAATTGAATTATACTTCTGAATATACAACTTTTATTCATAGACATTGTGAATAAATAGGTCAAATTTGATTTTTTCTAACAGTGGTATCTTATTTTTCCAACAAAATGTAAGGTATATGTTTTTTTTTGTGCAAGTGTTGAGTATATTAACGATGGAATTTCATTCCAAAAACTTGTATAGATCCATTTTTTCTTGTGTACTGTAGTTTTTGGAAATATTTTAGATTAATTTTATATTTTTTAAAAATCATCCAAGTCAAAATATGCCTGAAATTACAATGTCTTTTGTTTGTGCAGGCTAAGAGGGTTTTAACATGATCAAAACAATATATATATATATATATATATATATATATATATATATATATATATATATATGGTAGGTATCAGTCTCCTCTAATGCCTCATATAACTCCTTTGAGAAATGGTTAAGTCGATAAAATGCTATAGTAGAAATAAGATAGGTCTATATTCTAGGATTTTGATATAGGTGAAGACAAAAATAAATTAAAAATAGTAAACAATATTTATTTAAAAAAAAATTATATATTTGAAATATGCATAGCCAATTCGATCTATGTTTATATTTTCATCAACAACTGAATTGTTTAGCCTATAGAAAAATAACGTCAAAGAAAGAGATATAGAGGGGTATTCACAAAAATGATTTTTTTTTATCAATTTGCAGACCGAACCACTATGTTTTTCATCTCGAACCTACATCTAATCCAACCAAGTCATCATACACCTTGTTGATCCCACCCAAAAAAATTGAATTCAAAAGAGCATGCATGTTCTCTAAGAGTGCACACATGTTCTAGGAGCATGCATGCGCTCTAGGAATGCGCACACTCTCCTATAAATCATTTATTTCTCTATCTTTTTCCTCTCTCTCCTACATCTACCCCCCTTCACTATGTCACTCTCAATCTCCCTCTCTATCCCCCCTGTCCGTCTCCCTCTCTCTCCCTCACACTCCTATACATGGTAATACCTAGACATGGTAAGACTTAGACATCAAAAGTAATGAAAAGACCTAGAGCTAGACCTTATATTGACATTCTTCAGACTCTCACACCCACTCTCTCTATCTCTCTCTCTCTCTCTCTATGCCCCTTTGTCCCTCACTCCCCTCTCTCTTCCACCTATATTCCACCCTTTCTCTCTCTCCTCGTTGTTAGTCTAAGTCTCACTCTCTCTACCCATAGTTCTATATCTATTCCCCCTCTCTGTCTCCCTCTGTATTCCCCCCTTCCTCTCATTCACTCTCTACCCCCCTTCTATGTCTCCCTCTATACTTCCCTTCCTCTCACTATCCCTCTCTCTAACCCCCCTCTCTTTCTCCCTCTCCTCCCTCTCCTTCTCTGTCTCTACCCCTCCTCTTTTTCTTTCTCTCTCCCCCCTTACTCCCTCTTTGTCTCTACCCCTCCTCTTTTTCTTTCTCTCTCCCCCTCTCATGCATTCTCTCCCCCCACTCATCCCTCTCTCTCTATCCCCTCCATTCCACTATCTCTCCTCTATCTATCCTACATATACCTCTCTCTCCTACATTTACCTCTCTATCTACCCCCATATCTATTTTCCTCTCTCTCCCTCTCACACTCTCACAACATCTCTCTACTTCCCTTCTATTCCTTGCTCTCTCTCCCTACCACACACACTTTCTACCCACCTATATGTCTTCCTCTCTCTCCCTCCCACACTCTAACACACTCACTCTATACCTCCCCTCTTTGTCTTCCTCTCTCTACCTCCCACACTCTCTCACACACACTTTCTATCCCCCCCTCTATGTCTTCCTCTCTCTCCCTCCCACACTCTCACACACACACTTTCTATCCCCCCTCTATGTATGCCTCTCTCTCCCTCCCACACTTTAACACACTCACTCTCTACCTCCCTCCTTTGTATACCTCTCTCTACCTCCCCTCTTTGTATACCTCTCTCTTCCTCCCACACTCTCACACACAAATTATCTCTCTACCCCCCTCCTCCCTCTATCTCTCCCCCTCCCTCCCACTATCTCTCCTCTATTTCTCCCCCACATATACTACCTCTTTCTCTCTCTCGTAATTGCTAGTCTCACTCTCACTATATCCCCTTCCCTCTCTCTCCTCTACTCTCCCCACATTTATCTCTTTATATCTCTCTATCCCCCCTTCCCTCTATCTCCCCCCTTCTTATGACACCTATTCTCACTCTCTCTAGCCCATCCACCCTCCTTGTCTCTCTCTCCCCCTCCCTCCCACTATATTTATGCTCTCTCTCTCTCTCTCATACA
>SNQJ01S0007239.1:33439-72078 GCA_010110895.2 Picea sitchensis | reverse complement strand
CTCTTTTTCTCCCCCTCTCACACTCTCTTTCTTCCTCTCTCTGTAGCCCCCCTCCCTACATCGCAAGGAAATAAATGGACTTGACCTAGACATGTCAAGACCTAGACCTAAACCTAGACATAGCATGACCTAGACCTATACGATGACCATGATGTATACCATGACCTAGACCACAACATAGAGCTAGAGATAGATTTATATGATGACTTAGATCTTGACATAGACCATGACCTAGACCATGACATAGAGTTATATCTAGAGTTAGAAGATGAACTAGAGCTTGACATAGACCATGAAACAAAGCCCCCATACTCTCACTCTCTACCCCTCGTCTCCCCATCCCTCACTCTCTTTTAATTCCCCTATCCCCCTCTCACACTCTCTTTCTTCCTCTCTCTGCATCCCTCCTCCCTACATCGCAAGGAAAGAAATGGCCTTGACCTAGACATGTCAAGAACTAGACCTAAACCTAGACATAGCAAGACCTAGACATGGAAAGACCTGGAGAATGACCTAGACCTATATGATGACCATGATGTAGATCATGACATAGACCTATACCATGACCTAGACCATGAAATATTTCTAGAGTTAGATTTTGATGATGACCCAGAGCTTGACATAGACCATGACCTAGACCATGACATAGAGATAGATCGAGATTTAGACGCTGACCTGGAGCTTGAAAATGCCCAAAATAATGAAACCTATCATGACTTGTTTTTTTCCCTCTATTACTCATTATATTTAACCTGCACACAGATCTTGATTAATCCACTTACCTTTATAGATTCATGAAATCAAAGCTCATACCTACTATGCTATGCTCTACCAGCCTTAAGGAAATTTATATCAGCAAAGAAAACAAACTGCAAATGAAAAACTGTAAATGAAATGAATACAAATGATGTTATCTTTGTAGCGCATTTTCTGATATCCACCGCTTCCCAGAAAATATAGAATCTAACCCTAATCATAATATGATCCAATCTGACACTCCAAAGGGTGCACTGGAATCTCACATCTTTCCACCTCAAACGATCATTTCAACTCGGATGTACTGCAATCTCATGATGTCTGGGCCTCCAAACGGTTCAATGCAATCTCACTATCTCTCCGCCTCCAAACGGTCCTTTCAATTTGGGTGCACAACAATCTCATAATATCTAAGCCTCAAAACGATCTTAATGTCCATTTCAATAGGTTCCATTCCTACAAATATCTTTTCACCAGGTATGCTACTTTTTTTCCATTTTTCATCCTATGTTTTTTATAGATACCATTTTCTATAGTGTACTACATCTTAATAAAAATGATAACCATTGTTCGAATGATATAGTGGGACTAAGCAAGCAAGGACTTACCATGTCAAGAATTATTGGCATCTCAATCAAGGATACTAGACAAAAAAAGTAATGAATTAGGCCATGAGAGAAATGGCTCGATACTTTTAACAAATTGAAATGCATAGAAGAAATCTATGTCTCCATTATTGGAGTCGAGTAATAAATCTCCTTAGGGAATTAATCCTCCCTCCATACAAGAGTTGAATTAGATAAATCACAAGTTACTAGGTGATAATAATCACCATAAGTGATTAATCCCTCTATTCAGGGTTAGATAAACCCRTCCAAAGTTGGCTTAAAGTTAGGTGATATTATTATTTTCTAGYCGGTTTGAAACAATTCTTTGGCCTATGAAATGTTGGCTTTTCTCACCATGATTTGCGAAGGGCCTTTGCTTGTTAGTGTTAATGTAGATTTTAAAATTTGGAAAATGATAGAAAATGGGAAACCTGACACCTACACTATGATGACGTTAGTGCTATAGACATACAAAATGATGTATATATCCCTATTCTATTGATGTTTATGTTTGAATCCCTCTCTATATCCCTTTTGTGCTATAGAAATAAAAAGTGATACTTTGTAATTTAACCACACTTGGGCCCTTTAAACAATTTTATCAGTAAGAACGCGCACATGTTCTTAGGACCGCACACACATTCTTAAGACCGTTTACACGTCCTTAAGAACACACACATGTTCCTGCCACTAAACCTATGTGGCAATCGACGTGGAGGTTCGACCACATACAAACCTATAGGTATAGGAACACATGTACATTCCTAAGAATACACACACGTTTCTGCGAGTGTGCATTCTTACTCATGCCCTTGCCACTTTTCCGGCCACAAACTTCTTTCACTCACCCATATATACATGATTCTTTGTTTTTATAATAATTTATGCTAATTTTTTAAGCATATCTTTACTTTTAAAAGACAATGGTAATATGCATATATGATTCTTTGTTTTTATAATTATTTATGTTAATTTTGGAATGTTAATTTTTTGTTAATTTTTTACAAATTATTAAACAGAAGAATAATGGTTTACTAATTTGGTTGTATATTAATGTGACACCTTGTTTCAACCATTCAAAATATATATTTGTTTAGAGATAAGTTTGACCTCACACTTACTATTACAAATTGCCTTTGTCTATGAATGGTTTCCACATATCTACAACACATTGTTATAACCATACCATTTGTCCTCACATTCAATGCTGCACACCATCAATGAATTGTTTCACCATATATATTCAAAACATTGCTATAAGTTCAACATCTCCAAGCATTATGCATACCAAATATTATGAAAGCAAATCTAAAGTTGACCTATCATACTAATACACAAACTTTATGTATTATTGTGAATTTTTTTATATGCTAAAAAAATATAATTCAAAGTGATATGTCCCACACTCTATTTTGCACATATTTCCATTATCTCAAGTGTGTCACATACTTCCAATATCTAAGGTGTGTAGGAGGAAATCACCATGCATTATTAATCATCCACCCTTCAGAAATGTTATATTCAGGTGTATAGCCTACCCAAAACCCTAATGCACTAGGGTATAATTGTTAAATGGATTGTACAGAGTGCTTGTTCAAACTAGTTTATTTTTCCACCTTTACCCATTATGGTTCTAGGAAAGTTGTACATTAATCATGGCATTTTTGAAGGATTGATAATGCTCTCCAACAATAGCAGCTCCAATATTTAATGTCGATATTCACCAAGGTCATGGGTAGTTTTAATATAGTTTTTTACTTATGTGGAATCAAATTGTTGTGATTTGATCTCATTTGCTCAAAACAAGATCTCAAGTGCCCTTGTATCAAATTATGTCATTGAAAATGATTTTTGGGCAGTGCATCTCATTAAACTCTTGTTTCACATAAGACCAAATGTCATCAAATGTAATTGTCATTGTTTCATGTATGAATGGGAGTGCATGTCTCAACTAGGGCCTTTAATCTCTTTTTCTATTTGTGGCATAGCAACAACATAGTGTAATAACCTGAGAGGACCTCAAATTTGAGTAGTTGTATCCTGGAATGATGTTTTCATCCATGGGGAAATTATATCACTCGGGGATGAATTGAATTAGGAATAAATTTAGTATCCATTAATATGATTATTCAATTCAACTCAATGTGGTGATAGACCATACACAAATATGCTTTGAAAGGGGGAATCCTTATGTACTAGAAAAAAAAGATTTTAAAGCTCCTAAGTTAGGTGTCAGTCATTGACCCTTTGATGTATTCCTATTAATTTATTCATCCAATTGGGGCATGGTTCATCCATCAAAATACCCAAATTATTGTTTTTCACACCAACACCTCCATTAATCTTCCTATTAATTCATTCATCCAATGGGGGTATGGTTAAATGTCCATCAAAATACACAAATGATTGTTTTTCACACCAACACCTTCATTCATCGATGTCGACAATTTGTTACCTTATGAGTAGTCACCTCAATGTTGAGAATATGTGTGTAATATTCACTTGTGGCCACATATCAAGCCAACCTATGAGTATTTGTGGGTTGTTGTACCCATTAGTCCACTTTATCATATTTTAATGTATTTTAGGGTAAGGTCGACTAGGCTAGTTTCCTCCTTCATGCTAGTGCCTTAACAATAGCGGAGTGGTAAAAATACACCACATTCCTCATTTGTAACATCATATCATATTACTCATTTATTCTTTTTCCTAAAGGATCCTATTATTTTTCATTCCATTTGTGCTAACTTTCTCTTGTTTATGGTTAAAGTATCTTTGTGATACCTTATTGTAATATATGTGAAGTTCCTAGATTAAGGTTTGTTAAAGATATCACCATAGATCCATTGTCTCTTATGATCTCAGCATGGTATCAGAACTAGTGTGACTCTTTCTTCCTTACTAGCATTATTTCAAAGACACTATACATTTGAAATTAGGGTTTTTCCAACACCTTAGTTTTGAAACAACAATTATTTTTAGGGTTTTTTCTTACCCTTATATTCACTAGTGAGCTCCCCCTTGGTATATTTCTTTGTTTTTGGAAATTTAAGGGATGATTTATAGTTTTGTGCCCCTTTTTAGTGTAGTGCACTCCTTCCCCTTACCATCGGTGCAAACCCATTATCGATTTTTTAGTGGAGTGTTGGTAAAGTGTGATCCATGGATGGAAAATGGTTCAAACTCAAAATAACTCTTCATGATCTTCGAATATGACCAAATATTCTTTCTATATATGACATCACTCACACCAACAAAAAGGTGGAATTTGGATAGATCAATGGGTTATCAAGGACATAAATGATGATTTTAAGGTGATTGCTTTTGGTTATGGTGATGAATCTAATCATAACATAAAGTTGGGGAAATATTCATCTTCTTCAAATGAAGTGGATTCTTTGCAATGGTTGCCACTACTAACAACAACAAAAAACTATGACATTAACACTTAGGTAATACCAACTTTGGGACCTTGCATCAAGAGTCATCTAAGGATGTAAATTTATGTATACATTAATCACAGTTCCATAAAAATTATTGATGGTTCCATAAAGACTTCTCATGGCACTATATTCATCGTTCATGTTTCCACCAACTTTTTTCATTATTTTGTAAATAATGTTCATGGTTCCACTAACTTTGTTTAAGGTTCCATAAATAATGCATATGGATATTTTGTAAACATAAGCAAAGATGATGGTGCCACCAACACATTTTCATAGTTCACCGAATTTACCCAAGGTTCCTTAACTACTTATGTTTCTACCAACGTTACTAGAATATACTGCAACTACTCATGATCATGTTTACACCACCGAATAAATGTTCATGATTCCACCACCGACACTGGATACCGATACTCGCTACGTCCACAAAAAACCATGCATTTTCAGAATATTGGGTGCTAAAAAACAAGAGCATCATATACACCCATTTAAGGGCATCACATGTCACTTACAAGGAATTGATCCTAGGTGGGCAATGATATATATATATATATATATAAGTTTGTGTATGGAATTACATTATCTCAATAATCCTAAAGGAAATGCTACCTAATTCTTGCAACCAAGTGAAGTGACACATATTATACTCTTTAAATTCACATAATTTTGTCATACTTAATAATGTCATTCCAACACATAAGTCTAAACCTATACAATAACAAGAGAGCTTCTATTTGATAACACAATAGCTAATTAAAACATAAGAACAATTGTGCCTTTTAGAAACAATGTACAATCTCATCACTAACTTTTTCGATCCAACATAAGTCACTAATTAGTTACCAAACAAGCCTATTCTTGTTACAAAGTCTTGAACATATGGATGATATAAACTATTGTAGGTAAGTTCTTTCTTCTAGTATGTATGTTCATAACTGACTTTTCTACTTGTGTATTTCTTTCTCATGCACAAACCTCATTCAAATAAGATATTATGAGTACTTATACCATAGATTTATGTATGCAATATGATGGACTACCAATAACATAAGATAAATCCTTAACTCAACAAGTTTCCTTTTGTCATGTTTTCTATTCACCTAACTTATAGCTACTAGCTTAGCTACAATGCATAACCCATAATTCCTACACTACAAGCATGTCTAGTTGTATACACTCAAGTAATTCCTTTAAAGTGATAGAAACCTGACATGGAGGGAATTTTTATAAAAATATTTTTATATTGATATAACCTTTATTTATTTACAATGAGAAAATCAACTAGATTTAAAGAAAATGGAAATTCCCAAGTTTACATTAAATATAATTTCTCAAGATACTTATATCTTATAATATTTTACAGATACATAACTCTGTTAGGGTTTGATTCATTCTGAGAACTAGGGTTTCTACAAACTATGAAGTTTCTTGTTGCATGAGATGATACCACCTTCTGTGGGTGGGCCTAGTCAAGGACATGGTATCTCAAGGTGAGGGGCGTGAGCCCCGTCTTATCGAAGCACGGTCAATGGTGAACCAATCGAGGTAAATGAGTTGTGGCATCCCTTCAAGTTGTCGCCGCACCTTCAAATCTAATCCAATATTGCAAATATGAATAAGAAAAAAGACATGGAGATCAAACCTGAATCCTCCCATCCAAAGGTGGCTCAGGAATGGGAACCAGGTAAACACATTCCTCAAGCTTCAACAACACCAAGGTATGTAGTTAGTATAGGAAAATTAGGAGAGAAAACTCAATATATGAGACTATGGTAGTCCAAAAGGGATCCAATCAAATGGATTAACACTTGGGGGAGACCCAAAATACATTTCGATCTCGATTTAGGGTCTAAGGGATTCTTCTCAATGATCATTCACAAGGTTTAGTCCACAAGTAACTCTTTTGAGATCATAAACCAACTCTCAGAATCCCTAGATCTCGAAGGGGATTCTACACCAACCAGTACTAGAACCTTGAAAGGAAAAGCCAAAGTAATCCCTGAGGAAATTCTAGAGAAAATTATACCCACCCAAACGACAAACCCTTTCAGAGAAGACCAAAACATAGAACACATAGAAGATATGGACATTGAATTGGATGAGAAGGAACTAGCTGAGATAGATCTGGTCAGTCTGGAGGAATATTATTGCAAGAAAGAACTGTCATCCCTCCCCCCAGAGAAACTCCAGAAAGTTCATAAAGTTTACCTTAACTCCATGATTGGAGCCACCTCCATATCTAGAAAGGGGTTGGGAATCCAACATGATCCTTTTAAAGAATCTTGAAAACAGTCTGAGGAGAAGAGGAAAGGAATAAAATATACCCAATAATTAATTCTTGAAGTGGGAAGCTATATGGTGAATTTGAGGTAGATCCAACTTCTCACAGAGAGATTATTTCCCATCCCCCCTTCATCTTCCTCATGAATGAATATGATCCCCTGGAACATTAGAGGCCTAAATGGAGGGATCAAACAAAGACTCCTTCAAAATCATTCATGGAAGAGAATCCATACACTCTTTTTTTTCAAGAGACTAAATGTGTTGGCACTGAAGTTGAATCAATCCTTTCAAGGTGATAGAAGCATGGTAATCATTTCAACACTGGCTCTAGAGGATCGACAAATGGTCTTGCAATCCTATGATATCCTTCCACTATCATTCTTCACAACTTCTTCACTTTCAAATGGAAAATATCAACTTGATATAGAGCCATATGATCAAATAAGGATGGATGTATGGAAAATGTGTATGGTCTGCCCAATCCTTCGGAGAAATGTGTGTTTTTTAAGAATCTGGAAGGTTTGATGGCAATCATCCAAGACCACAAATGGATTCTTGGGGGGGACTTCAATATTATCCTCTCTGTAGCTGAGAAAAAGGGGGGGGGAATTGTAGACTAGAAAATAATAGCGAGGGCTTAAAAAATATAATAGAGGCCTTTCACCTAGTGGATATGGAGAACATAAATGGTTTATTTACATGGTCCAATAAATGCTCTGGCTCTTAGCAAATCACTTTCCACTTAAATCGATTCTTAGTATCAAAGAATATAATGTTGGAAGGTCATATCATGGAATCAAACATCCTTAATGTGGTCAGCTCAGATCACTAGCACATCTAGTTATGGATGGAAATCACAAGAACACCTAGGTGCAAACCCTTCAAATTTGAAAAATTCAGGTTGTCCCAAACTAATTTTCAATGGAACGTTCAAAAGTGGTGGAAAGAGGTGGAAAGAGGTAGAAACCCCTTATGGAACACTAATGTATAAATTCCAACAGAAGCTGAAGAAATTCAAAATCAAGCTTAATGAATGGAACAAAACCACTTTCGACAACATTTTACAATCTCAATGAGATCTAGAGCAAAGAATGAAAAATATCCAACATAGAATCTTATCACAAGGAAATTTTGAACAACTTCAATTTGAAGAGGAGTAGGTCAAAAAAAAACTAAAGGAAAGATACTCCCAAGATGAAATACTCTGGAGGGAAAAATCAAGGATCCAGTTTCTCAAGGAAGGGGAGAAAAAAACCATATTTTTCCACCGATCCATTATCCAAAGGCAGAACATCAACCACATCACCAAATTGAAAAACTCTCAAGGCCATACCATCATGGCGCATGAAGACATAGAGTAGGAGCTGATAAAATTTTATAAATATCTTCTTATAGAACCTCTACCAGATAGAATATAGGCCATCCATAAAATCAATAGGAACATCCCTTCACTAATCACCACAGATCAAAACATTGCTCTCCTCCGACTGGTGACTGTTGAGGAGGTTGATCAATCCATTAAGGAGATTCTTATTGGAAAATCCCCAGGATCAGATGGGTTTATCATGAACTTCTTTCATCACTACTGGAACTTGGTCAGAGAGGAAGTATGGAAGCTCATTGAAGACTCTCGTTGCACAAGAGAAGTGCTCCCCACCCTAAATTCCACTTTTATCACCCTCATACCCAAGGAGGAGCATGCCCCACATCCAAATCAATTCTTCCCTATAGTGATTTGCAAATCCATCTACAAAATCATCACTAAGGTAATCACTATCAGAATCAAACCCCTTCTTTCTTTTATTATCTCTCATGAATTGTTTGAATATGTAGAAGGTTGTCAAATCATGGATAGCATTATTTTATCCCATGAGGTCATCCACTCCTTGAAAACATTTTGGCACCCCACACATGCTCATTAAGATTGACCTATCCAAGTCCTTTGATAAACTCAACATGTAGTACATTTGTTCCCTCCTTTTGACTTTTGGTTTCAATGAATAATGGGTCAACTGGATTATGAAGCTAACCTCCTCAGCCTTCTTTTCCATACTGGTCAATGGTGTCCCCTCAAATCCCTTCTCTCCATCTAGAGGAATCCAACAAGGAGAACCCCTCTCTCCTTTTATCTTTGTTATCATGGAAAAGGGACTTAGCCAGTACATTAAATAAACCATCACAGATGGCTCACTCAAAGGTCTCCCCTTGCATTATTTTAACGCCCCTATCTCATATAGCCAATTTATGGATGAAATAATGATGATGGGAACCCATACAATCCGGGAGGTCCAACAAATAGTTTCCATCCTTAATAACTTCAGTGAGGCCTTCGACACCTCCATAGACACCAAAAAATCCCAGACCTTCTTTCTCAACGCCCCAAAGCCATTAAATCCCACATTTCTCGCATTTGTAGCTTCAACATGAGCTCCCTTCTATTGAAATACCTTGGCATCCCACTCATTGACAATACTCTCAAGAAAATTTCTTGGGAAATTCTTCTTGGCATTATTGAAAAGAGACTAATCTATTGGACCTTCCGCACCCTAAATCTGGCTGGCTATATTGTACTCCTAAAATATGTCCTGGAATCTATCCCCATCTATGTCTTCTCTACCTCGAAAACCCCTAAATTTATTCTCAAAACTTCAAGAATATCCAAAGAATATTCCTTTTTAAAGGTTCAAAGGAAGAATGAAAGTGGGATCTTGTGACTTGGGATATGCTATGCAAGCCCAAACAAGCTGGTGGTATTGGTTTAAGAGACCCCCAAATTCTCAACCAAATCCTGGGCACCAAGATTCAATGGAGATGGATCAAGAGCCTTGCATATCTTTGGGCCAAGTTATGGAGGCACAAGTACACACTAGCGGTGGTAGAAGAATATCTCATTCGATGGAACAAACACATAGAGGGATCCTTGATCTAGAACACTTCATGACATAATCATTTAATCATCCAAGATCGTGCCTTTTGGGAAATAATGGGAGGGAGGAATGCTCTATTTTGGATAGATTCTTGGAAGAAACTTCCACCTTTAAATAAATGTGATCAATTAATTAATATTCAAGAAAGTAAAACTCAAGACAGATTCAAAACTATTGTTGATTATTGGAGGCTCATTCGTTCCTCTTCATGTTGGAGATACTGGAAAACCACCCATGCTGATCTCAACATACCTACTGACACAAATTTGGAACCATGGATAAATGAAGCAGCAAGACGAAAAATTAGAATTAAACAAGGCCTTGACATCCTTTGATGGGTTCACTCCACTAAAGGGACTTTCATGGTAAGAGAGGCTTATGTTTTGAAAGCCTCATTTCATATAATACCCAAAAACAATATCTAGAGTAACATTTGGAAGGCCAAACTATGGCCGAAAGTCAATACCTTCCTTTGGTTGGTCATTCACCAATGTATTCTCACTTGGTACAACCTCTGGAGGAGAGGGTTCATTGGACCCTTTGTATTCCCCCTGTGCTTGAAACATGAATAAACTATAGAGAATATGCTTAATCTTTGTTCTTACAACTCTCACATATGGGATCACGAAACTCAAACAATGCACACTTCTAATCGACAAAGGAATAATATTGTTAACACTATGGTAGGGTGGAGACTAACATCCTTCAAAAAACCAATCTTGAATAGCATATGGAAGCTCTTGCTAGGTTTCATTCTTTGAAAACTCCAAGAACACATCTTGGATTCGGTCAAAATTTCCAAATGGTCAGATGAGAACCTAAAATTTGACATGAATGAGAATCGTGTCTTCCAACAATGGAAGTTGTGTCTTGCCCCTGCTTTGGATCTGCTAACCACTCGATCGACCTCCACTAGCAATCCTGACCATTGGAAAAGGCCTCCCTTTGGATTCTTCAAGCTTAATTTTGACGAGGCCTCTAAGTGCAACATGAGCCTTGCTGTTTTTGGTGTTGTCTTTAGGAATGATCAGGGGCTCATTCACAACATATTGGAAGGAAGTATAAGACATGATACAAATAATATTGTAAAGATCTGGGATTTAATTAGAGGAATTCAGGTATCCACATCTCTTAGATATCATAAACTCATTGTCAAAGGCGGCTCACAGATCATTTTGGACTTCTTCACACATCTACTCAATGGCTATGAGCTGAAAAAAATATCCCCCAACTAGAGAATCCATTGTAATCTAGAATTTTTGAAATCCATCCTCCGACCTCATTTGGTTCTCATCCCATCCAATTTGCATCATGAGGAAAAGAAGGTTGCAGATAAGTTGGAAAATATTGGTCTCCCCTGGATGGGGTTTCAGCTTGACAAAACGTTCAAGAAGATCAAGGATCATCGTATTCCCACCCAGGGGTATGAACCTCTACAAAAATATAAGAGGGAGGCTCTACATCTAGTCACGAGTTGGTTTATTAATGAACCTTATCACCCAAAGCACATGGGAGGATCCACTGGCATATGGGCCCTGGTACTTCAGATGAGATGGGAAATTAATCTTCCTGGACTACAATCATAGGGGAATTTAATCTGCATAATCCACTTTGTTTTATGGGGAGGACATTCTCATTGACGATAGATGGCTTCATATAGGTATGGTTCCCTCTGGTGAATTCCTTTGTGTGTGATCATAGGTTTGAATTTGGCAGACTGCTATACACTCTCAAAGGTGTGGTTGGCAATCTCATTGGTTTCATGTAGTGAATTAGGCAAAGGGGAATCTCAATATGGGGTGGTAACTCTTGAATAATAATGGATAGCAATAATGTTGGAGTTGGGATCTCATGTAACCTCTCTGAGTGCAAGGTTTCATATTCCTCACATCTCAACTCTGGTGAGCACAAAGAATTGTCAATGCAGGGGGATGAAGAGATATGGGGCTGCCAGGTTGAGTGGTATGATGTGGATTATATAGCCATGGATGAAATTCATCGGCCTACCTCAACTCCTTTGGAAACTTCCCATGTTCGTGGTTCCCCTCTAGTTAACTTTTTGAACTCTCATCGTGCTTTCCCACCCTTTGATTCCCTTCCTATTGGCCCATAATATTTCCAAGCTCCTCACTTTGCACCATTCCATCCTTGTTCTAATGAAGAGATTATGAAATTGGTATTTGAAGTGCACGATGAGATGGTGGATTTGAATTTTAACATCGAGCTGTTGAACTAACACATCTTCTGGCTCATGGCCCTTCATGCTAGCTCGGATCCTTGGATTTTGGTTTCTGAAATGTATGTGCATGATGTTTTCTTTCTACATGTCCCTATTCCACTACTGATATATAGCCGACCTTCTTATAAAAATGATTAGATATCACCTCTTGTTTAATAATGGTCTTAGTCTTGGGTATTGTTTTAGTTTCAGTTCAATTGTGTTATTTCTTAGCAGGATATACATTTTGTGGGACAAAATGAAGTATCTAGTGTTGTCTTATTTTTTGACCCTTTGGGGAAGTCTGAACATTTGTTGCGATGGTTTAGTTTCCTTCCATGGAAACCCAATCATCAATATAATTTAATTTTGTATGTGAAATGATAGACCTTACTAGTCAACTTCCAATAGGTGCAAAATTATAAATTTAACTCTTTTGCAACTCCAAGCTCGAACTACTCTCGAACTCTTTACATGGGCCCAAAATCCTCTTTTGAACATATTTCTGTACTACTTTGTTATCGCACCTAAAATCTAGGTGCTAATATCTCCTTTTGTCCACGCGACCTGTGGCTATGAACGATTCTTATTCACTTGAGCGCTTAAAACTTGGCGCTAAATTCTAGTGCTCTCGTTCCATGTGACCATAGTCGATGACTACAATCTTTATTTCCATAAACCTCTATGTGGATGATCAAGCCTCTATTAAACCTGTAGCACTTTTAAAACATGGGTTCACTCTGGATCATTGCCTAAAGTTGATCAATGATCAATAACAATGATCCAATATTCTGAAGGTTCGATGTTGATATAATATAAACCATCCATCTGGATCACGGATCCAGTCTAGACCATTGATATCACCTTTTATAAAGTTCCCAACTGACGATGTGGGCCACCACATAACTCTGAATACTCTAAAACTTCCTTGCCACGTGTTGTCTCTGGAGTGGGGCTCTGACGTCATCCTGACATATCTTAGAGTCAGGACGTCGAGACTTCTTAGACTTCCCAACTACCAGAACTCATCGATGCCTATGGTCCACTGTAATGAGAACCATTGATCTAACAATATTATATCCACCATCAGATCCTCAACACTATTGTAAAATTTTTATCATTCCAGAACCCTAAATGGAACCATGCTAGCGAATAAATGGATGCCAGGTATTTCAGGCACTGGAATGTAGGGTATCGTTACTTCTTGTGTTAAGATCCTCGTACCTTGTTGATACATGCTAATATTACAACGCCATCATTCCACTCCAATCAATGGTAAGATCTAAACCCGTGGATCACTTTTAATACTTTGGAGATATTAATTAAAATAGGATCATTGTCGATCCTATAGTGATCAACGATGGATCGTTCTCCTCCATATAACACTTTTTCTTTCCATTCCAAACATTCCATGTGTATCAAACCTCAGATCACTGGACCTCGATACCACAGACTTAATCAATGTGGATGGTGGAGAGATACTTGAAATCATTGACATACCTTCATTAAGGTAATAATTTTGGTATACACAAGGTCAATGTGGATGGTGGAGAGAGACTTGAAATCATTGAAGGCTTTGGTTAGAAAAAGAGCCCGTCCTGAGGGTTCTATGGTGGAGGGATTTATGGTATATCAATCGATGGTTTATATTAGTCAGTATCTTCCTAAATTAACAACGTCAACTATGCATGCAGTGGATCGCATTTGGGATGTGAACTCCATCAAAAAATTTGAAGGGGAGCACTTGTTGGGGAAAGGTAGAATGAAGAAAGTGAGAGGTAATTAAATTGTGGAGATTTATAATACATATAAGTTTTCATTTTTTGTATTGTATATGATCATACTCATTTAATATTTATTTATTCATCAATTATTAATATTTACCATGGTTATAACTAATATTTAATATTAGTGAATTATGATTTTTTGATTTAGTTACTCAATATTGGGATGCACTACATTTATACATTGCAAACAATCTTGATTGGATGAAGGTATGGATTGAACTATGTAAACAACATCATGGTGGTAGGTTATCATGGTAACAAATGTCTGAATTGGTCAAATAAGCTCGTCGTAATGGGGATTCCAATGTTACATAGAGGGTAATTGATTTAGCATATGGTTTGAAATATGGAAAGACAAACAAATTCACCCATTTTATTCAGTTATTTTATATTATATTAATGTGACTGCAGGTGCGATTTTTTCAGATACTTTCCAAGTTATATAAATATGTTTATTAATTGAAAATGCATCTTTTACATGTCTGGCATGCTGTTGTTGAAACACCACAAGGCTATGTGGTGCAATGGTCGTAAATTTCACATCAAACATTTGGATGAAACTACGAATTTTTTTGATAGTGGGATAACTGTATATTCTAGGTCACTAATGTTTCCTCTAGGAGTGACAAACATCCCCAAGAATATGAAAATAGATACTATGGGTATTTGGATGATATACTTGAGTTTGACTTTAATTCTTTCAAATTAGTTCTGTTTGATGTCAAATGGTATAGGTTATGGATGGATGAATGTGATCATGAAATAATTGTTATTCAACATGCCAACGGATTTCTGATGATTAAAACAATGATGTTTGAAAGAGGAAATGATCACTATGTTTTTCCAAGCCAATTTGAATAGGTGTTTTATTCAAAGGTTCCAGGTGAAAGGGATTGGTCATTTGTTGTTAGATATGATCCAAGAGGAAGGCCAATAAAGTATATTGTAGAGGAATAACATGATATTGAAGAAGAAGATGATGTGCTAGAGATAGAGCAAGAATATGGGTTGACAGGCGAAGAAGATAGAGAATATGAACCAAGCATAGGATACAATGCAGTTCTTGATGATGATGTCGATGAAGATATGCTCGAAAATGACATTGATGACGATGATGATATCGTCAATCATTTCAACACCATTTCTGAACCGAATGATGATACAAATGTCGAGTTGGATGAAGAACTAGAAGATACAAAAGAAAGATGATACTGATGTTGAGTTGGATCAGGCATGTAACTATATATTTTAATTTGTATGAATTATTCTCTTTAAATAATTTACTTGTGTGGGTTAATTACATGTTTTTAAGTTTTATGCCATTTTTTTATATATCCTAAGTTACATGTTGTTTATTATGTCAAACCTTAAAATAGTCACCATAGCGTACATGGTAAACTAAAATTATCATTTACAAACACACAATTTCATTTACCTTAATTAATTTTTGTTTTGGTAGTTTCTATGCATGAATTTTACTATGTTGATTTTGATTATTTTCTATTTTATAGATTGGGTATTGGGGAATTGAGTGTGATGTGAGGAGGAGGGGAGGGGCCATATGAGCTTCCACCTTCACATGGTTGGAATTTTTCAATAGAGAATAAATTATTCTAAGAGAATTTCATTCATAAGGTTCTTGTTTATCGACAACAATGACCTATGAATGGGGCCGACATTGATTTTTTTTCAAATTGTTTCTGTATGCACTGAAATTTGACATGGATAGACTGTTCGCATGCGTTGTTGATATGGGATGGTTTCTAGACTCAAATATGACTCACAGACTTACTCTATATATAGGATCTCGTCCTCATTTCATTTGAACTTTCTCGGATGGTCGTGCTCTTTATATTCATCACCTATGTTGTTCAAAACCAACATCATGCCAATTAATCCCATGAGTTTGGTGGAAATAAGAAGGCGCTAGATGAAATTTCATTTTTAAATAATTATTTCACATTAAAATATATCTAAAATGGAGCAAAAAAGTACTTATATGAGAGCAAAAAATAGAGAACTGATGAAGCTTGTGTAATTTATCAAGTTCTTGTTTATTGACGTTATTGCATGCCCTTGCAGTACTATATGTGGTAATGTGTGTCTCGAATGATTTTTAAAATAAACAATGGAAATACATTGTAATAGGACTAGACATCAACAACCATGACCTATGAATGGGGCCAAAGTTGATTTTTTTTCAAATTATTTCTGTATGCACTAAAATTTGACATGGATAGATTGTTTGCACGCCTTGACGATATGGGATGCCAATTTCCAGACTCAAATATGACTCATACACCCACTCTATATATCCGATCTCTTCCTTGATTCGTTTGAACTTTCTCATATTAATGTCATGCATGAAACTCCTAACATACTGGCCATCATCATGGTCGTGCTCTTTATATTCATCACCCATGTCATTCGAAACCAACATCATGACAATTAGAACCATGATTTTGGTGGAAAGAATAAGGCGCTAGATGACATTTCATTTTTAAATAATGATTTCGTACAAAATATATCTAAAATTGAGCCAAAAAGTAATTAGATGAGAGCAAAAAACAATAAATAATTGATGAATCTTGTGCAATTTATCAAGTAACTTGTTTATCGATGCTATTGTATGCCTTTGTAGTACTAGATGCGGGAATGTGCATCTCGAACGATTTTTAAAAGAATAAACAAAAATACATTGTACTAGGACTATACATCGACAACAATGACCTGTGAATGGGGCCAACATTGAATTTTTTTCAAATTGTTTTTGTATGCATTGAAGTTTGACATGGATAGATTGTTCGCATTCCTTGATGATATGGGAGGGTTTCCAGACTCAAGTAGGACTCACACACCCACTCGTTTCCACCATCAATTCATCATGTAAACCATATTACACCCTATTTTTCTTTCAAAGCACACAAATTATGTGAGCATAGACCATTGATATTTTTCCACCCCTCATTCATGTGGTTTCAAATTTATATTGAAATTCACCAATTCATGACACATCACACATTGATTCTTGTTATACTAAGAATTCCTTCCTACAATGTCAGACTCAGTGCCCAAATTCAAATGCAAGTCACCAAGAGATATAATGCCCATCGAGAAGGGTTCCTCTAATGTATTGAGGCTTGTAAGAGCAAACCACATAGAAAAGAGGTGTGATAGAAGCATAATATTTCACTACCAATCCTCCCTACAATACAAATAAAAACACATGGGAAGGAGAATTGGTTGGCATCATCTCATTAATCAAAGGTGTCAACATATGACATAATTAGGAGGGAGGCATACTAATGGTTATATCCCATAATCCCTATCAACATATCAGACTTGACATGTGTAAGTAGTATTCATTGTGGTTTTAATTTTAATTAATATCATGGGAGAGGGGTGTAATGTATGATCCCTCCCTTTTTCTTAATTTACCTTCATTCATGGGTGTCCCTATGTTTCCAAGGAACTCAACCTCTTTCTTTTGTGTTCATAACACTTGACAACAAGACATTTCTTCAAAGTGGCAGACTAAGTTGATCATTCTTTGGACTAGACAAGGTAGGATAGGATTCTAAGGAACATATATAGTGTTGTAATAATGACCTTATAATGATGGAGGATTCAGCTACTATAGTTTCATGATGCACAACTTATTATTTGATTAATGCATGCCTTGAAAGGATACTACTACGTCAACTTCATTATTGGAGGTAACTCCTAATCCCCAAGAAAATTTTATTTTCTATATTTCCTTTAAGATAAAATAAGACCCCCCCCCAACACCTACCACCCCTAGGTTTCCTTTAGATGCCCCATTGAAAAACAAAATTTGTTTCCTTTTGACTAACTTCCATTGTTGGAATTCATCCTCTCGAACCCCTAACTACCAATGAGAATCTTGGGATGGATTTCTAATGCAAGGATTGTAGGTTGTTGAACTACCAATTAGGAGAAGAGGGAATAACCATGATTTCTCTAATGCACTAAAATAAGTGGTGTTGGGTGTACCAATTCCATTGGCCCAGGTTGTCTGCACAAGAAGACCCATAACTTTCCTTGCTGCTGTGCTTGTATTGATGGTTTCATGATGGAAGATGAGATGATTTATTGCTATCCAAACCTTCTAACAAATGTATTTTGGAAAGGATATACAAACACTATTAAGAAAATTATTATTTTCATAGGTTAGATTTGTGTAGGTTATATGTTTAGGCATGTTAACATATATATGCTAACAATATATGTTAACAATATATGTTAACAATATATATTAAACAACATATGTTAAAATATATTGTTAACATACATATGTTAAAAATATATGTTAACAATATATACGTTAACATATAATATTGTTAACAAGATATGTTAACATATAATATTTTTAAAATATATGTTAACAATATATATGTTAACAAAACCTTGCACACACTAATTTTGTAGTTATTGGCCCACACGAAGATCAAAAAACCCTGACGTTAGGAGAAAAGTGAGAGGGGGGATTCAGAACCCACGTTCGAGGAGATCATGAGATAGAGACAACATTTGTGTAGGCTCCCACCCAGGGGAATTTGATCCAATCCTAGACCCCACCTGGGCACGTGAAGGGAGAAAAGCACTGGCCATAATGTCTTCGGTAAGTTATTGAACCCACCTCTTCCCTAAGGTAAAAAATCACCATAATGTATTATTTTTACATGTAGGAATCAAATCATACCAGTAGTATAAGGAGGTCGGGAGTATCATCCCACCCAGTAAGAGAGAGAGGGTTATGATGACCACGTGAAAGTGGATTACCATGATTCTATCCATCTTACTTGGGACCTAAATATTCAACAACATGTATCAAAATATTCCTAGTCACGAGAAATTTCACTTTATCCTAAAAGGCCACTATAACCATACTATTGGAACGCTACCCACTGAACCTCCTTACTCAAGTACTTTTTCCTGCAAATGAATTAGAAACCTCATATTAGAAACAATATACAATTTCACAGTTTCGAAGGATTTTAAAGGAAATGCTTCAAAGGTGTTAATAATGTTGCTTCCTTAGGCTCTAGGAAATGGACCATATATGATAGCTTCTATATCATTCTTGCTCTTAACCAAGGTCCTTTTCTTAGTATAAAAAGCAAAATTTTCCAAATCCCCGACAATTCCAATATAACCACAAAACAATTTCTTGTTATCTTTTGCATTTCCATTAGCCTATAAAAGATATGAATATTCAAAAAGATTTTGTTATGTTTTATGTAGGGATTGAACTTGAAGCCAATCATTCCTTCCACAATTGTGGTCTTCACAATATTTATGCAATCGTTCAACCTCCTTTAACCTAGAAAACGTTGGAGAGAATTTGACAAGTAATGTGCATTGAATGACACTACTTCCATTTACTACCTTTATTTTTCCATTGCTGAATCAAAGTCCTTGAAGAATCACATCCTTATCTAGATTGCTAATAACATGCTCAAACCCATATTTCTTCATTTCATCATTTCACATTATGCACAATAACCAGTGGTGGCCATAAAATACAATCTTCTTTCATGTCTCTTGCATCAGGAAATGTAAGTGACTGGTACACCTTTGCATTATCTGGTGGTATAACGTGATTCCAACCCATAAAGACACACAAATCCTTATGCATGCCCAAGTGTTATGCTCTAAGGCAAACTTTTCTAGAATTGAATGTATGCATGACCAAGTTGTGGGTATCTACAAAATATTTTGGAAACCTGCTGCTACACACGATGCAAAGCAAGGATCCAACTTTCCCCTTCTCTTCATATTGTTTTCATTAGTATGGATTCTCTTTGAGAACTTTTGAAAAATGCATAAATTCTCTCTACACTTGTTGTTTGAAGTTATTTGAATCCTCATCCAAATCAGGCTGCTAGAAAAATTCCTTATTGCATGACAATTCATCATCTTTTGCATAATGCCTATTCCATGAGGCGCCTTGCTCATCATATTGAACACTGAATTTCTGAAATTTATAAGGGAAATGGAGCAAGCATTCAAGTAGAAAACCCACAAGAGAGAGAAAACATGCAAGTAGAAAGGAGATTGTACAATATAAACAGATCAAGTACTTGAGGATCATCAAACATACGTTCCCCATTTGAATCAATGAATTCTTCCATTTACTTCTGCTTCTCTGTGTCATATGCCCTATTCCAATCTATCCGTGTCATTATTTTAGGTCTATGTGTTCTCTCTATTTTACCATTGAAATTCAATGCATCTATTCTATAATGGTGGTCTTCTAGGAGAAATACCCTTGAACACCAACTTTCATAGGTCATTGGAGCACCTAGACTTTATAGAAGGTCCACAACATTTACATCCATGATACCATTTTTTTTACAAGACCTACGATGTTAATGTATACATAACATGTTAGTGTCAAAAACATAGTTGCACCAAATGAAGTATGCCAAATAAACTTACGGATATAAACAAATCGATGAACATGCTTACCAGAGAAAACTCCTTGTCCTCGATAATCGTGTGTGGTGTACACACATATTCCATACAGCGTAAAAGGCCTCTCCAATGGGATGGGTCTTGATACATCATATACATGTATCCCTTCCAATAATTTCTTAAATTCATCAATCAATGGTTGGAGGTAGACATCCATTCTCTTCACTTGTCTTATACCCAAGACTATAAGACCCAACACAAGATGTTCATTCTTCACAAACAACCATGGGGGGATATTGTTATTGATCACTACCACTGGCCAAACATAATATTTGGTGTTTTGGAGGGAATATCGGTTAATTCCATCCATATCTATGCTTAATCAGAGGCTATGTACTTCATCCTTGAATTTATCGAGCCATGTATCCTCTATATTCTTCATGGCTATTGAATCTATTGGGATTCACAAAACTCATGGATCACTTCTATGTGAGGCATGCCACCCATGCAACGTGGCTAATTGTTTGCAATGAAAGAGCCTTTGAATACTTGGAATTATAGGCATGTGCCTCAATATATTATGAGGAGGACCATGTTACTTACCCTTGTTTTTATTTATTTATGGTACCTGTCATGCCCACATTCTGGACATATGTCTTTATCCGCATATTTGTTTCTGCATAGAATACCATCATTCAGACAAGCATGGTATGATATGTACTCAACACCCAACATTTTCAACTTTTTCTTTGCCTCTGTGCAACTATCGGGTAAGCGATTATCACTATGAAGTACCTTATTTTTTAATAACTTGCAATTATTGGGAAACATAAATTTACACTATCATTAAGCATGGATAAAATCAACCCTTTTCTTCCTTCATTGTGTGACAAGATTCCTTAAATTTTTATGGGACTTCAATGTTATTTACCTCAAAAGGGATTTGAAACATGCGTCTGACATACCATGCATTGCTTTCAATTTGTACAATAAAATTGTTGTCTCTTGCTGGGTAAACCTTGAAGACTCATGTGCTGGACCAAATAGAGGGGTGGTGGAAGCATATTTTAGGTTTTCATAGAAGGTATCTACGACATCAATGTCATCCCCTAGTTTATTTTTTTGGAATGCATAAATTTTGACACCTATTTTGAGACAATTCCCATTGGGATGAAAAGGAAATTTGTATTTTATGAGCTTCCATGTTGGGAGCATCTTAATATTGGCCACTTACTAGATCCCATGCATATATTAAAAAATGTTTCATCTTCTTTATGGAGGAACATATCATGGAATAAAAGTGACACAATGGTTTTCAAGAGAGATCTTACTGCTTCAAATACTAAAAGGAGACATTGGCCAATAAACAAAACTATAGGAGAGGTTGGTCCCTCTTGATATTTTAGAAAAGGTGATGTTCCATGGATTTTGAAGAAAGATGATCTTTCTATAGAGAAGGATGTTATATTGGGTGTGAAAACATATTCTTTATATGGGTCAACTCTACGATGTTGCTTCACTGTAGATGGGAGTTTTTCAAGGTTGAAATCACATGACCATCTGAAACTACTAAGGGCATGTATGTTCAATACATGATTCTCCTAGTTCTATACTAACATCGGTAAAAATATGTTATGCACTCACAATTTTATGGAAATTAATGATGTGTGTGTCTATTTTGTAGTGTCATTATCCTTTGTTTGTGCATGTTTGTGTGAACCATGACTTCCCCCAGGACTTGCGATGTGTCATATCGAAATAATCTACATTTGCATGTTGGATCATATCAAGGGAGATTCATGTGGCTAGCATTCCAAGGTGGTGCTGAGAGATAGATGATATTGTTTTTACGTTTGAGAATGAACTACCCATGATTTTTATGGACTTACAAGTCCATTTTCTGATTCACCTAATCAATGAGGTTGAATTAGTTGGGGTGCTTTCATGTCATTGGTTGTTCCTCTTAGAGAGGTACATGAAAAAATTGAAGGGGTTTGTTCGACAAAGGGAAAAATGAGAGGGATCTATGGTAGAGGGGTACATAGTATACAACTCATTCTATTATGCCAGTGAGTACATAAAACAAATTAAAAACACAAAAGGGGCAGTCATTTGGGACGACCATCAATATGAGGACAAAAGGGAAGGAAATATACTCCAAACGATTGAAAAAAAGGCGTTTGATTAAGAGTAAGTTAGTTATATTTTGTCAATTTAGTACAAAGAAATTGTTTACATTGACATTGATAATATATTTTTCATCCCATGCTATTTTCTTTGAATTCTTTTATAGATCAACGAATTTAGAAATTTTGATGCCTTCAATAAATTTGTTCTTTAAGTTGATAATATATATTTGATCTCATGCTATTCGTTTTGAATTTTTGTATATATCAACGAATTTTGAAATGGATGCCATCAATAAATTCGTTTGTTACAACGTGGAGGCAACGCGACAATGTGTCACATTGTCTAAAGAGAAAAGAAGGAGATGGGATAGTGACAAGAAATCATTTAGATGGTTGAATGGTAGAAGCATTCCTTATCCTAATCATTTAAAATAAAATATGCCGAAAATATGTCCCAATATTTGGGTGGCTAACTAGAAACAAGAGAAATATATGATGTCTAGTTGTAGCCCATGTGGAGAAGATCTGGATGCACTAAACATAGGGAGCATGCATAGCAAATTTGTAGTAAACTCTTTGAGTACCAATATCTATAATATTTCACATTTGAATTGTAACATGTATTGTGTTTTTATTAATGCATTGGTTATTAAACATATGACACCTCCCTTTGTTCGCATTTTTACAGGTCCATTTATTCCCATCTATGTAGGCATATGGACATAATTTTTGCAATGAGTATGTTGATGAAGAACACATTACACAATATTGTGGAGTGGAGGCTAAGTTCGACCAATCTAGTTGTGCTAGCCACCGTGATGAAAACCTAATACAGGGGAAGTTAGGTTACATTGGAAAAATACAAGAGATCATAAAAGTGGACTTCTCATCATTTCAATGTGTTATTTTTTGTTGAAAGTGGTGGGATACCTTCAATTGGATAAATGTAAGGGAATATCGTGATAGTGGGCCAATATGTATTAACTCTAAAAAAATGTGGGTTGAAAGTAAGGAGCCTTATGTTTTCCCAAAACATTGCAACCAAGTGTTTTTTACCTAAATGTGTTGGATGAGGATTGGTGGTTTGTACTAAGACATGATTCGAGATCTAAACATATTTTTTATAACAACAATGTTACAATTCCAAATGAGGAAGATAATCAAGGTGATGGAAACAAAGACTAATTTCATGTAAATGATTTGTTTGGACATTTATATTATGGATGTGTGGTGTACTTGGCATTACCAACTTTGATGGCATTCCCCACCTTAACTAGTGCAACTATCAGGGCCTTCACGTATTCCACTCCATCCTTTAGTTTTATAATCATATAAACTTATATTAATAATTCTTTTGACAAAATAAGTGTCGATATAGGAAGGACATGGAAATTCTAAAAGAGTATTTTTCTAGAGCCTAGTGAGAATTAAGGAAAATTTTAATAATCCATACTTACCTAAAAGTATGGAATCTTTTGTCAATTTTACTAATTCTTAAAATACTAATTATAAAATGTTGAGTGATATTATTTTTTAATAAAATATTCATAAAGTTTGTATTAGAGTAAAACATTGTGAAACCATATCAACGAAAGTGTATAGACCAAAATGTATTATTATTATCTATATTTATTATTTCAAATTTAATTGAATAAATTTCATATATTATAATAGTTGGATAATATAAATTAATAAATTCTTTGGAAAAAATAAATATTAATAAAATATAATCATTATTATTTTAGTAAACAACTGTATTATAACTTTGTCTTGTAATATTTGAATAATAAAAAAACAACATTATTATTATTAGTAAATAATTATGTTATAATGGTATTATTATAATATATGAAAAATACATAAATATTCAAATCACAATCATTTCACTCATCATATTTTATTTCTAAACACGTTTAATCAACATATTGTATCTTGTTGGAAAACAAACAATTCACCTTGAACAAAAGTTAAACATTATATGGCATTAATGGTTATAACGTTTTGCAATCACAATCCAAATTAAATACTTTCATAAAATTAAAGTTAAACATTATATGGAAACTATAAATTTAAATGAGTGGCACATATCAAATTTCACTTAAAAACAAAGAAAACATTAACAATGTTTGTCTTTAGCATACTCATATTACATTTTATGGATCAAACAACAACAACAACCACAACATTATATGAAAAAAATAATATACATGAGCAATATACATATGAATATACATGTCAAACACACATCTCAACAAAATCTGCAATAAACATTTCATGTATAGATCTCCAGTCAAATATAAAATAATCAGTGTAAATGTCAATCAGTACCACTACTAGCTAGGTCCACCACTAGATCCAGGTGCATCAATGTCTCTGCTACTAGAGGTAGAGCCCCTATCAATAATAGCTATCTCAGAAGAAAATTTCGGCATAATTGCATTATCAAGTGTCTCTACCTCAATATCATGAATATGTGCATCAAAAACATCTAATGTGACCATAGTGTCCAAATATTTTTGAATCTCGTGACACATGTGAGGAAGACGAGGAATATGGGGATCATTGGACAATAACACATGTGAACTAGGACAAAGAAAATGATCGAAGGATGGTGAGATGAGTGGAGGAAGAGGGGGAGGAGGAGGATCAAACGTGGATACAATTTCAAACACATGTGAAGGGGAAATTAGAGGAGGAGTATGAGGAGGAGGATCAGATGTGGATATAGGTTCATACACATGTGGAGGGGAAACAAGAGGAGGAGGAGTAGAAGATGTGGATGGATGATCATTATATGTTGCAGTCGACTCATGTGGAGGATATTAATAAAGAGGACGAGGAGGATCATGTGGTGGAGTAGAGGATGTGGATGACTTTATTGATGAGCTATATGTAATCTGATCACAAGCACCAGACTTCAATGCATCGATGAGGTTGACCGCACCAACAATATGACACATCAACATCGTCATGTCATGAGGAAAATGCCTCCATGTAGTAGAGAGTGCCTCTACTCGTAATATATCTCTAGGGGGTACAAGTACCACCCCATGACTAGTCATGACACGATATATCTCATCTTCTACCTCTAGTCAGACTCTCAAATGGTATGTGTACTACTGGATGATGTTCCTCTGCCTCCTCCATCACCCCATCCTCATGTTGGGGAGGCACATCCTCATTATATGTGCCAAAATCTACAAAATAGTAGATAATAATTATAATACATTTTGAAACAAAATGTTACAATAAATTACATGTTCATTAAATAAGACATAAAAACATGCAAATAGATTCATAAAAACATAACGATAATATTATTTTTCTCATCTACTGGCTCCTTTGTTGTAAATCGAATGTTTGGACATCCTCTCCAATCTATCTCCGCATACGGGTACTCTATAATATCAAGGAAATTATCGTCCTCACTAGACAATAAATCAATAAATGGCCTTCCCACTAGAGTAATAAGATACTCAAACTGAACCCTCTTGGAAATCAATTGCCCCCACATGCACATACATGCATCAAACATAGGCCTAGTAGGAAAGAGGGGTATCGTTGGCCAAGTAGCATGAACCCTCTAAAAAAATAGTATATAACTCAGATGAGAATGGGAAGAATCTTGTCCCCAAAAAAATAGAGCAACAATGATATAATGCATGACAAAACTATCTCAAAAAAAAATTCGCCCACCTAATCAAGTGGGGCTCTCACAATAAAATATGTACATAATACAACATAGGAAAACTAATTCATTTCAATTAGAGATATATTGTGACAGTGACGAGAGAATATAAAAGATTCACCTAACATCCTCTCTCTCAAATGCACCTATCTACAGATGACCACATTTAACCTGGAACTATGAAGCTGAAGTAATATTCGAACTGATATATCTCTACACATATGCCAACTGGGTCTCTCCTACAACATCAGGCAGTAGTGCAGGAAAATGGGGAAAATATACCCCCTTCCTAGACAAACTAGTGATACAATATACATCCTCCTGCATGGGATGATACCACATATCCAAACCGATCTTGAATCCCTGTCTCCCATGATCCCATCGATGGATCAACTGTTTTAACAATGTAGAGTCCCCCCTAAGGGATCTTTCCTCTTGATAAAACTTCAGGAGGCCAATGTTCATCAAAAGTTCATGAGTATGTTGTGAAATCAGGCAAGGGTAAGCCTCCATATCCCTCTCCCTGACCTCCCACTCACACACAAAAGTATATGTCTTGAACCGTCTCCACCCCACCTCCTCTTCCTTTGGTTTTCGTCATCTCCGATTCAGATAAAAATATTTTTAGGAACATATATAAGGATAAAATAAATTGAAATGATAAAACAAATGCATATATAAATTACATGTATTTAAAAAATCCAAAATTATTTGTTTTTGGCAAAGAAATCTATAAAATAAATCGATGCTCCCCAAGAGTTCATACGCCCCATGGTCAGTGTGCTATAGAAGAACAACAACTCTAGTAAGTGGTGCATCCTATAGGGATATATACATCGATGAAGTCCTTTTATCAATAATGGTCCATCTCGTTAACAAAGACACACCGCAATGCTAAAATTTATATCGCACAAATCCACGATTCCCTTTGTTAAACCGAATGCACTAGTGTGCCATGTCTACCAAAGAACCGACATGATATCTACCAGTGACGTATTTATGACACCAGTGTGTTTGGTGGACTAATGGACACCACTAAGCTAAACTTTGATTTCACAGTTGAAGCAGTGCAACAAGTTACTATTAACGCATTGACACTACTGTGATAGTGGAGCATTGAAATTTTGTACATCGGTGCATTGTAAAGGATAGAGCATCAGGAATGATTCGTCCAATGAGATGACCCGCTATGAAAATTTGAGAAATATATGTCCCAATGCATTTATGTACATAGGATTGGTGTGTCTGATTAAAATGGTTGCATCGCTACATTATTTTTTTATAAATCGTTGTGTAAGTGTTTCCCTTAGTTAAGTGAAGTGTAATGGTGGATAATGTTGAATGACACTGGTGCGATTTATTTGATGCATGTATTATTTTTATAAATTATGGACATGCATTCAAAAATTGACATTCTGGAGCATTATGTGTCATGTTCACACTGGTGCAATTGTGTGCAATTTGTGCACCGCGAGGTTAAATTTTCATACAACGTTGAGCTAGTGGTGTGGTTAAAGAAATGAAATGTGTCGGTGCGGGTATAATCCCATTGTGCGTTGGTTTCGGGGAGTTCTGAAGGATGCACCACATTGTAAAGGATAGAGCATCAGGAAACGAGGCATCCAATGAGATGCCCAACTATGAAAAATTAGGCAATATATGTCCTGATGCATTTTTGTATACATTTATGGTGTGTTTGATTGCAATGGTTGCACTACTACATTACATTTTACAAATTTTTATGTTAGCACTGTCGTTAGTTGAGTGAAGTATAGCAGTGCATAATTTTAAATAACACTGAAGTGATTTATTCAGTGCAAATATGTTTTTTATAAGATATGACCATGCGTTTGAACATTGATGTGCCAGGGCATTAGATAGAATTGGTGCATCACTAGGTTAACTTCTATATATAATTGAGTTAACAATGTGGTTAATGAAATGAAATGTATCGGTGCGGTTCGAAGAACATTGTTCCCTAGTTTTGGGTTGTTCCGACAAACACATCACTGTGTTTCTTATAATTCATCGCGGTGTGCTTGACGGAACTGCACCAGTGTGTACATGTATTCAGTGCCCCGAAGGCGGTGCTCACTGTGTATTTAACACAATATGCATTGCGTTGGGGCGAGCCGAACCATTCAAGCACACTGAGAAAAATTGAAAAAAATCGTAAACTTCAAACTAAATTGTAATTTTGAATGGATGAAAATGCAAATAGGAAGGTAATAAATAATTTACCCGATCTCTTCTATATTGAAGAGGCATGGTTGCACCATTGAGATGAAATGAAAATCTGTGGTAGATTCCAAAATTTGAAAATGTGTGGAATCCAACAATGGAACTATCCAGTTCGGTGTAGAGCACCAGAAATAGGTCATATTAGGAAAAAGGTGAGCATCGATGCTTGCTTGAGAGTTTGAAAGAACGAGATGCACTATAACAATGAAAATCGGTTTGGATTTTTTTTTATTAATTACCCTAACTCGATGCGTCTTTAGACAGGTAGGTGCACCGATGGGTGATGTTCAATGGCACCACGAAAATTTATTTGATGCATATAATTTTACTGTAAAATATGGTGGCGTGTTTAAACATTGACTCTCCAGGGCGTTATGTTTAGGGTATGCCCCATGGAGATTTATTAAATGTGGTGCATTGCTAGGTTAAATTTTATAAATAATTGAGATAACAATGTGGTTAATGAAGTGTAATGCACCAACTTGGTTATAATCCCATTTAGCATCAGTGTCAGGGCGGTCCAAAGGACGCATTGCTTTGATTTTTGGTAATTTATCACGGTGTTCTATCTTGAACAACATTGATGCAAACATATATAGACACACCAACAGAGGTTCTCATTATGGTGTTATGTTTCGGGTATGCCCCGAGGCAATTAATTAAACTTGGAGCACCGTTAGGTTAAATCTTATATCATTGGAACAACGGTTCAATAAATGAAGTGTAATGCACCGGTGCAGATATAAGCCTCGTTTCCCTTGGTGTAGGGGAGTTCTGAAGGACACACCACTTTGGTTTTTGGTAATTTTTCATGGTGCACTAGCTTGAATGGGGTCGGTTTGGCCATATATCGACACACCATTGACGATTCTCACTGTGTATTTAAAATAATATGCACCACTTCTGGGTGAGCCGAACCGTTCAGGTGCACTGTGCGAAATTGAAAAAAATGCCCAATTTCAAGCTAAATTGTAATTTCAATTGGATGAAAATTAAAATAAGAAGGTAATAAATAGTTTATGTTCTTTGTTCTGTCCTGAGGAGGCATGGTTGCACTGTTGAGACAAAATAAAAATTTGTGGTAATTTCCAAAATTTGGAAATGTGTGGAATCCAATAATGGAGTTCTCTAAGTCAGTGTAGAGCACCAAAGACGTGGTGCATTAGGAAAAAAGGTGAGAATTAATGCTTACTTGAGAGTTTGAAAGAACAAGATGCATTGAAACAATGAAAATTAGTTTGGTAATTTTTTATTTATTTCCCCTACCTCGGTGCACCTTTTGACAGGTAGACGCACTGGTGGGTTATGTTCAACAACACCGATGTGATTTATTCAGTGCATGTAATTTTATTACAAAGTATGGTAGTTCAACGGGAAAATGGATGCATTGGGGCATCATTGTTCATGAAAGTTTCGATGCATCTATATGTTAACGATGCATTGATTTAAAAAACCTCCACAAAAACCTCTAGCCACATGCCTTTGCTATAAACCGTGATGGGGCGTTTGAACATTTAAGCTACAGTGTGGTCATTTTTAGATGCATAATAATTCATTTGTTCCATAAAGGTGCACTGACAAAAAAACCTTTGCAAAAACCTCCATTCGTCTGCCTCTCCTAACAACCTCTGCTATTTACATCTAAGGGAATAATTTTACGAGGAGGTTTCATAAAAACCTCCACTATAAGGTGTTCTCCTTGTAGTGCCACCTAACATGATGTGTCATCCATGACATCATACACACGTTCTCCGAACTTCCACTCACATATTGCAAGGGATGTAACCTAGACAGGGAAATCTACCCATCTAGAAATCCTGGAATCATGATTTCATTATGCTCCATTTAATTGAAAAGTTAGACGTCCAAATTTCAGATAATGACATCATCATCTCCTGATAACAAGAAAATTCCAGTTGTGGAACCTGCATTGGAATTGAGACCTTTCAGATTTCTGGGACTTTGGAAAAGTTTGGCTTAACTAAAGAGGTTAGATTCACAACATCTATGATCCAGAACTCCTCGTAATGCAATTTATTTAAAGGGCCAGATGTCCAAATCCCAGGGATTTCTCCTCATGGTTTTGTTCCTATATATATATATATATATCGCAAAGGGTTTATAAGCAAGGTTGAGCATGAAGGCTAAGGGGCCCTAAGGCTTGAGGCCTATTTCCCCTCCAAACTACATTGGGGTGACATGTCTTCTATCATTCCAACCCAACTGAGAGTGAGGAAACCATTATTAAACATGGAAAAAACAAAATACACCATTCGTCTTCTTTAGCCAATAAATCACTTTTCCACATGCATTCCGTACAAATTCCTCATGAATTTGGATCTTAGCCATAGTGTATTTATACTATGCCATGAAAGGAGATATGACCAAAGAGTAAAGTTACTAAAAATTTTGGGGACACATAGTTCAAATTCCTTCCTTTCCTTTCAGAATTCAGAGAGACAAGAACCAATAAGTAGGTGCAATGCATGCAAAAAAACACTAGCTATGTATCCATTTCACCTCTATCAAATTTACTCAGAAACTATGCAATTTAACTAATTACTTAGACATGGTAACTAATTTTACATTTTGAGCAAGCATATATTCATACAATTTATAAAATATACTCATATGTAATAGATGTTATCCAAACCAAACTAGTTGAGGGGAAAGAATTTTCCTCCCAACCATAGGCTTTGTTGTACTTATGAATTCTACAACAAACCTGCACCCTTGTGCTAGGCCATGATACCACCAGGGAAGAATTATTATTTCTCTCAAGAAATAAAATTTAGGTAAGTGAAGTCCACTCTCCTTCAATATAAACCAAAAGCAAAAACTCCCTTACCTATCCAACCCAAGGATTCCATGAACTTTCTCTGATGCCTTCTGAGTTGTCTTTACCTACACCAAGAAGATCTTTCACTGCCTCTGTAGTCCCTTAGTTCCCTCCCTTCTCAGTGCCACTTCTTCACCCAACAAGCATCAAAATTCACAACCCCTATCCTTATATCACATTTCTGGGTGTTTTTCTCTGCTTGAGGTTCACACAAGCTCCCATGTTCTCCTCTCCTTCTTCTATTTCCTCTGTTTATCTTCTCCCCTAGAAAGTTCCCCATTTTCCCCAGTTTATTTTGTCAATTGAATTTGTGGGTCAACCCCAAGAACAATGTGGGTACTTGGATTGTACCTCAAGCTGACAATATTCAGTTGTTTCATCCATTCCCCATACCTCTTTTAAGGTGGGAATTTGGTTGCTCAAATACCAAGATTATTTCATTAATTGAGTTGGTGAAGGTTATTTTCTTGGTAGGTAAGGAAATATCCCAACCCCCTCACCAACTTCCACTTGTGGTATCATGGCCAATACAAGAGATTTCCCCTTCTCAGTCAATTGTTAGGAAAAATTTTAATTAAACAAAAATACATTTACACTATTTGTTTCTTTCAGTCTTTAGGTCATAACTATAATTACAGACTAGGGGAAAACAAGGTGTTATAATCCCCTCCCCCTTAAAATAAAACCATCCTTAGTGTCTTACCATCCACATAAAAAACTTAATACATAAATAAAAAAATGGGTATGCCTTTTTCATGGAATCCTCATATTCCCACGTGGCCTCATCTACTCCAAAGTGCTTCCTCTGCACCTTGACTTGTGTGATGGATCAATTATATAGCAGTTTCTCTTTCCTTTCTAGGATGCATTGAGGTTTAGGATGAAATCATCCTTCTGGCTCCACCTGGATCATAGTCTAGTTAATAACATGGCTAGAGTCATGAATGTACTTTTTAACTAAAGATATATGGAATACATTATGTGGTCTAACAATAGGAGGCAAGGCAAGCCTATATTCCACTGGTCCCACTCTTTTCAGGACTTCAAATTGTCCACAATAGCAGGGTTCTATCTTGGTATAGGCTCCCATTCTAAATAACTTATTTTGTGATTTACTTGAATATAGACATGGTATCCTACTTTGAACTCCATATGAGTTATATTCTTGTTAGCATAACTCTTCTTCCTTTCTTGAGCCACTTTCAAACTCTACGTTATCTTGGTCACTTCTTTCTCCATCTCCTTTAACATTTTTGTTCCCAATGAAATAATTTCCACTGTATTATCCCAACAAATTGCGATATTACATTTTATTCCATATCGAGCCTCAAAGGGGCTCATCTTCAATGATTCCTGGTAACCATTTTTATAATCAAACTCTATGAGGGGAAAGTAGTCCTCCCATTTCTTGGGATGATGCATAACATACATTCTCATCATGTCTTCCAGCACTCAGTTTACTCTCTCAGTTTTCCCATCTGTCTGAGGGTGATAAGCAGTGTTGAAAGCTAGTTGCATTCCACATCCTAAAAATAATCTTTTCCAAAAATTTGATTTGAATTTAGCGTCTTTATCTAAAATAATTGTCTTGGGAATGCCATGCAATCTAAATATGTATTTCATGAAGATATTCACATCTATTTCTTTGTAAGTGGATTTAATTGGGATAAAGTGAGCTTCCTTACTCAGCTTATCCACCACCATAATTATTGCATCATGATGCTTGGTTGTCCTAGGTAGCCCTATGATTAAGTCCATGGAGATGACTTCCCACTTCCATTATGGAATTTGTATAGGCTACAAAAATCATGCTAGATTCTTATGTTCAAATTTGATTTGTTGGAATTCTAAACATTTGGTGATATAGTCTTCAATATCTTTCTTCATTCTGGGACATAAATACAATTTCTTCATTGTTGTTATCATTTTTTGATAACTTGGGTTACCTACATAAGTTCTCTCATGGAACTCATTCATTATGAGCCCTCTTAATTCATTTGAGTTGGGTATGTATATCCCGTTATTGTACACCATTAACCCATCTTCAATGAGCTTATATCCTTTGCATTTCGTCCCTCCCTACTCTTGCTCTAACTTTTCCTTTACTAATATGAAATGCTTATCATTCTGTTGCACAAATTTAATCATGTGTTTTAGATCATATTCATATACACTATTTGTTGCTAAGTGTATTGTATGCATGCTTCTACTAAGTGCATATGCCATATGATTTTGTTTTCCCTTAATGTGTCTAATTTCAAAATCAAACTCATTGATAAGAGCCACCCACCTGACTTGTCTAGCATTTAAACATGGCTGATAGAATAAATATTTCATCCCATTGTGGTCTGTCATTAATAGAAACCTTCTTCACAACAAATAATGCCTCCACATCTTCAAGACATGCACAATGGTTGTGATATCCATGTTATAAGTAACATGGCCTTGATCAGGCTCATTCAACTTTCTAGATTCATAGATGATCACATGTCCTTTTTGCATGAGGACTCCACCGAGACCTTCCTTACACGTATATGCACAAACCAAGAAATATTTTCTGGGTTTGCAATTTTTAAAATTGGTGCATTCACCAAAAGATATTTTAGCTATTAGAAGTGATCTGAAATCAGGGTGACACTGATTTGGTTCTAGGCCACTCCATTAAGGTTAGATTTACAATTTCGGATCTATTGAACTTGATTGCATCAAAGGTGAAAAGATGTATTCGTGAAGGCTTGAATCTGAATTGTATATTAACTTGGTGAAAGTGTTGTCAATCTCATAATCCATTACTTAATGCATTTAATAATCATAATTGTGGAAATAAAAACATGCATATGAAAATATGAGACAAGAGATCACCGAGTTGTTAATGGAGTTCACCAAAACCTTCTGTATACGTCTTCGGGCTCATAAAATCCATGAAACACTTCATTCTCTTCTTCAAAGATACTCTCCTTTACAATGCAACGGGATGAATTCACACATCAACAAGTGGCAGTAGAATTCCCACAATAGGTGGAAGTATTGAAGATATTCTCTCATCCACAATGCAAATATCTAGATTCTCACAAGCATGTGGCCATGTCTCTCCTACAAAGAGATGATATCCTCTAACAATACAAGGCTATATCTCTCACAATCATGTGGAAATGTCTCTCCTACAAAGAGACGATCTCCTCTAACAAACGTTGGTCTCTCACAAGCATGTTGCATCAAATGGAATCTCTCATCAACTCCATAAAGGGACCCCTCAAGGGGTGATCCATGAGGGGATCCATAAAGGATGATTCCCCCAAANTCTCCTACAAAGAGACGATCTCCTCTAACAAACGTTGGTCTCTCACAAGCATGTTGCATCAAATGGAATCTCTCATCAACTCCATAAAGGGACCCCTCAAGGGGTGATCCATGAGGGGATCCATAAAGGATGATTCCCCCAAAGTTTTTTTTTTTTTTGGGTCTGAATATTACATGAGTTTATAGAGTTTCCTTAAATCCATATTTCAAGGAGACAAGATCCACAAATTAAGGATCTAATAACTACTCAAGGACAAAAATGAGAAATCATCTCAACCAACTCATGAGACCCTTAACTTCCTCCTTGGGACTAGGAAACCAATTTCCCCTTAAAATTAGGAAATTAATTTGTGAGTTGGATTCTCACATAAAACTAATTTCCCATTTTTAAAATGAAATGAATAATACGTGATATTCTCAAGCATTAATCATTTTTCCAATTTGCATGACTAATACATGAGTTTCTCATACTCATTTCAAGTATTAATCATTTTTTTTACAATTTAAATAATTCATTCATGAGCATTAATTATTATTTTCCATATTTTAATGATCTTCTCCATGGTATGCAAAATAATAATTCCTTGTGTGGAGATCCTCCTGGATCATACCTCCCAACAAAAATCACTTTTGGTCCTCCAAAAGTATGGAGAGAAAACTTGAATGTCTGCAACCAGCTCCTAGGAAGAGTCTTACACTCTACGATGCAGTTCCCTGCTCCTTGATATACATAAAAAATGTTTTTGAAATGCCACACCCTTCTTCCCCTTTACCTTTTTACTTTGAAATGATGATGTCAATGCCAACACTTGCACCAATGAAAATCTGAATCTAATTCCTTGATCTGCATAACAAATGTCTCTGAAAGGACGTGCCCTTCTTCTCCCTCACCTTTATACTTCAGAATGAGGATGTTGATGCCAACAATTGCACCAATGAAAATTTGCAGTTGATTCCTTGATCTACTTAACACATGTCTTTGAAAGGTCACACCCTTATTCTCCTTCACCTTTGTACTTCATAATGAGGATGTCGATGCCGACACTTGCATCAATGCAAAACTGTAGCTGACAATACATGATCACAATTTCAAAGAAATACCATACTTTCCAAGAGTTTACAAAACACTCACGGTCAAGTTTACAATGATTGCCAAAACATGCCTTAGACAAATTAATGCCTCTCACTCAACAATGAGTACAAGACCCATTACAATGTTGCCAAAATAGGCCTAGGAAAAACAATGCCTCTCACTCAAAATTAGCTACAAGACCCATTACAATGTTTCCAACAAGGTTGACAAGGTTTTATCCATAGAACAATATTCCTCTCATTCTGATCATCACTTTCAAGAGTGGCTAATTACAACCATTTACATCATTTTCATTAAGGAGAATACCCCCAAATGTGCACTAGTGTGAAACTCTATGGTTTTTAAACCCTCCATTACAAACACGTGCAACTTAGTAAATAAGGAAAATGTGACCATCATCACACTTATCTCACAATTCTGAGACTTTTGACTATAAGCATGACTACTTTCTGTCGAAGTGTTAAAATGGCCTCTTACCACACCATCTCAATTTGCATGTAAGTCTCAAACAATGAATTTCCTGCAATAATTCAGATCTTGTTGCCCTGTTGTAGTACTCAAAGATCACCATAATATGCAACATACATTCATCCTTTTGCAATTTCTTAAAAGAGGAGAAAAACATAAATGCATAAAACTTACATTGGTTTTCGTTCCAAGGTGCTCAATCGATTGCTCAAATATTGGCATACACAACACTAGTAGGTTCATCTCATAATTATGAAAATTTTGACTGTAAACTCGACCTATTATTAAAGGTGCAACTCTACCTCCAAGTTCATGCCATGCATTAATGACAAAAGTGGGCTTCTGCTATGAGCCCTAAAATTCTGTTGCTCATATCCCAAAAAGGATTGTGCCATTGAATTCATGGTGAGAAATCATGCAAAAATGACCACGTTTTCGTCAAATTCTGTCACTATGACTCCTGAACCCCCTTGGGCTCTCTGCCTCGAAAAGTGTGTCATACAATTATTAATTGCAGCAATAAATACTCCTATGCCTCAAAATGCATGCCGATACTTGGGAAAATTTAGGTACCATGTGGCAGTTTGTGATTATCCCACATGGTGCCCAGTCAACTATATGGTCAGTACCCATTCGACGTACATTCAATGCCACGTCATCATATGACATTCCATGTCATCAACCTGCATTAGTGCCACATCACTATATGACCTGCCACATCATCAACCTGCATTAGTGCCATGTCATTGTATGGTCTGCCATGTCAACATCCTGCATTAGTTCCATGTCACTGTATGACTTGCCACATCATGGTGACATCATCCACCGTACTGCCCAGTCATTATGCATGTCATGCTGACATCATCATATGTACTACCACATCAACGACCAATCAACATGCCACATCATGCTGACATCATGATCTGTACTTCCATGTCAGCACCTAATCAACATGCCACATCATGCTGACATCATCATCCATACTACCACATCATGCTGGCATCATCTTCCATACTGCCACGTCATGCACCCAGTGAGCATGCCACATCATGCACCTAGTGAGCATGCCAAATCATGTTGACGTCATCATCCATACTGCCACATCATGTTGATGTCATCTTTCATACTGCCAAATAATGTTGACATCATCCATCGTACTGCCACATCATCCGCAATGTCAACATTTGTACAAACATGTGGCTTTGCCATGTCGGTGTGTCGATGTTAACACTATACAGACTTCTCTAGTTTTTGCCTGTTTGTTGAAAATTTCAGATGGCCATAAATTTCACATTCGAACTCTGCTTGAGGCGTCGTTTGCATCGTTGGAAATATCTCGTCGAGATCTTTGAATTGGTGTTTTTTTAAAATTATGAGCACTTTGATTTTTGAGGTATTTTGGAGCCCCATGGCTCATTCAAGCTACCCATTTCCTATTTGTTTGGATTAATAGGGCTTCTTTGCTCTATATTCTCTACTTGGATGTTTTGGTCAATTTCTTCAGGCTCTTTGATGCTTTAATTCCCATATTCTCTTCAACACATGTAATCCCTGTCAATCCTACTCTGATACCACTTGATATGAAACCGAGGTGACACTGATACCAAACTTGCTTTGGTTCTAGGCCACTCCATTAAGGTCAGATTTATAATTTCGGATCTATTGAACTTGATTGCATTAAAGGTGAAAATATGTATTCATGAAGGCTTGAACCTGAATTGAATATTAACTTGGTGAATGTGTTGTTAGTCTCATAATCCATTACTTAATGCATTTAATAATCATAATTGCATAAATAAAAACATGCATAAGAAAAAATGAGACAAGATATCACTGAATTGTTAATGAAGTTCACTAGAACCTTCTGGATACGTCTCCGGGCTCATAACATCCATGAATTGTTTCATTTTCTTCTTCAAAGATACACTCCTTTACAATGCAAAAGGATCAATTCCCACATCAACAAGTGGCAATAGAATTCCCACAAAAGGTGGCAGTATCGAAGAGATTCTCTCATCCACAATGCAAAGAGATAGATTATCACAAGCATGTAGCCATTTCTCTCCTACAAAGAGACGATCTCCTCTAACAGTACAAGGATAAATCTCTCATAATCATGTGGCAATGTCTCTCCTACAAAAAGACAATCTCCTTTGACAAAGGTTAGTCTCTCACAAGCATGTGGCATCAAATGGACTCTCTCATCATCTCCATAAAGGGACCCCTCAAGGGGTGATCCACCAGGGGATCCATAAAGGATGATTCCCCCAAAGGGTTTTTTTTTCCAAAGATTACATGAGGAGTTTATATAGTTTCCTTAACTCCATAATTCAAGGAGACAAGATCCACAAATTCAGGATCTAATAGCCACTCAAGGAAAAAAATGAGAAAGCATATCAACCAACTCATGAGACCCTA
>SNQJ01S0007239.1:16813-33389 GCA_010110895.2 Picea sitchensis | reverse complement strand
CTTTATACTTCAGAATGAGGATGTTGATGCCAACAATTGCACCAATGAAAATTTGCAGTTGATTCCTTGATCTACTTAACACATGTCTTTGAAAGGTCACACCCTTATTCTCCTTCACCTTTGTACTTCATAATGAGGATGTCAATGCCAACACTTGCATCAATGCAAAACTGTAGCTGACAATACATGATCACAATTTCAAAGAAATACCATACTTTCCAAGAGTTTACAAAACACTCACGGTCAAGTTTACAATGATTTCCAAAACATGCCTTAGACAAATTAATGCTTCTCACTCAACAATGAGTACAAGACCCATTACAATGTTGCCAAAATAGGCCTAGGAAAAACAATGCCTCTCACTCAAAATTAGCTACAATACCCATTACAATGTTTCCAACAAGGTTGACAAGGTTTTATCCATAGAACAATATTCCTCTCACTCTGATCATCACTTTCAAGAGTGGCTAATTACAACCTTTTACATCATTTTCATTAAGGAGAATACCCCCAAATGTGCACTAGTGTGAAACTCTATGGTTTTTAAACCCTCCATTACAAACACGTGCAACATAGTAAATAAGGAAAATGTGACCATCATCACACTTATCTCACAATTCTGAGACTTTTGACTGTAAGCATGACTACTTTATGTCGAAGTGTTAAAATGGCCTCTTACCGCACCATCTCGGTTTGCATGTAAGTCTCAAACAATGAATTTCCTGCAATAATTCAGATCGTGTTGCCATGTTGTAGTACTCAAAGATCACCATAATATGCAACATACATTCATCCTTTTGCAATTTCCTAAAAAAGGAGAAAAACATAAATGCATAAAACTTACATTGGTTTTCGTTCCAAGGTGCTCAATCGATTGCTCAAATATTGGCATACACAACACCAGTAGGTTCATCTCATAATTATGAAAATTTTGACTGTAAACTCGACCTATTATTAAAGGTGCAACTCTGCCTCCAGGTTCATGCCATGCATTAATGACAAAAGTGGGCTTCTACTATGAGCCCTAAAATTTTGTTGCTCATATCCCAAAAAGGATTGCACCATTGAATTCATGGTGAGAAATCATGCAAAAATGACCACGTTTTCGTCAAATTCTGTCACTATGACTCCTGAACCCCCTTGGGCTCTCTGCCTCAAAAAGTGTGTCATACAATTATTAATTGCAGCAATAAATACTCTTATGCCTCAAAATGCATGTCGATACTTGGGAAAATTTAGGTACCATGTGGCAGTTTGTGATTATCCCACATGGTGCCCAGTCAACTATATGGTCAGTACCCATTCGACGTACATTCAATGCCACATCATCATATGACATTCCATGTCATCAACCTGCATTAGTGCCACGTCACTTTACGACCAGCCACATCATCAACCTGCGTTAGTGCCATGTCATTGTATGGTCTGCCATGTCAACATCCTGCATTAGGTCCATGCCACTGTATGACTTGCCACATCATGGTGACATCATCCACCGTACTGCCCAGTCATTATGCATGTCATGCTGACATCATCATATGTACTACCACATCAACGGCCAATCAACATGCCACGTCATGTTGACATCATGATCTGTACTTCCATGTCAGTGCCTAATCAACATGCCACATCATGCTGACATCATCATCCATACTACCACATCATGCTGGCATCATCTTCCATACTGCCATGTCATGCACCCAGTGAGCATGCCACATCATGCACCTAGTGAGCATGCCACATCATGTTGACGTCATCATCCATACTGCCACATCATGTTGATGTCATCTTTCATACTGCCAAATAATGTTGACATCATCCATCGTATTGCCACATCATCCGCAATGTCAAAATTTGTACAAACATGTGGCTTTTCCATGTCAGTGTGTCGATGTCAACACTATACAGACTTCGCTAGTTTTTTCCTGTTTGTTGAAAATTTCAGATGGCCATAACTTTCACATTCGAACTCTGCTTGAGGCATCATTTGCGTCGTTGGAAATATCTCGTCGAGATCTTTGAATTGGTGTTTTTTTTAAATTATGAGCACTTTGATTTTCGAGGTATTTTGGAGCCCCATGGCTCATTCAAGCTACACATTTCCTATTTGTTTGGATTAATAGGGATTCTTTGCTCTACATTCTCTACTTGGATGTTTTGGTCAATTTCTTCAGGCTCTTTGATGCTTTAATTCCCATATTCTCTTCAACAAATGTAATCCCTGTCAATCCTACTCTGATACCACTTGATATGAAACCGAGGTGACACTGATACCAAACTTGATTTGGTTCTAGGCCACTCCATTAAGGTTAGATTTATAATTTCGGATCTATTGAACTTGATTGCATTAAAGGTGAAAATATGTATTCATGAAGGCTTGGACCTGAATTGAATATTAACTTGGTGAATGTGTTGTTAGTCTCATAATCCATTACTTAATGCATTTAATAATCATAATTGCATAAATAAAAACATGCATAAGAAAAAATGAGACAAGATATCACTGAATTGTTAACGAAGTTCACTAGAACCTTCTGGATACGTCTCCGGGCTCATAACATCCATGAATTGTTTCATTTTCTTCTTCAAAGATACACTCCTTTACAATGCAAAAGGATCAATTCCCACATCAACAAGTGGCAGTATCGAAGAGATTCTCTCATCCACAATGCAAAGAGATAGATTATCATAAGCATGTAGACATGTCTCTCCTACAAAGAGATGATCTCCTCTAACAGTACAAGGATAAATCTCTCATAATCATGTGGCAATGTCTCTCCTACAAAGAGACAATCTCCTTTGACAAAGGTTAGTCTCTCACAAGCATGTGGCATCAAATGGACTCTCTCATCATCTCCATAAAGGGACCCCTCAAGGGGTGATCCCCCAGGGGATCCATAAAGGATGATTCCCCCAAAGGTTTTTTTTTTCCAAAGATTACATGAGGAGTTTATATAGTTTCCTTAACTCCATAATTCAAGGAGACAAGATCCACAAATTCAGGATCTAATAGCCACTCAAGGAAAAAAATGAGAAAGCATATCAACCAACTCATGAGACCCTAACTTCCTCCTTGAGACTAGGAAACCACTTGTAATAAAGTGAGGAAGAGTCCAAACCAACTCATGAGACCCTTAACTTCCTCCTTGAGACTAGGAAACCAATTTCCCCTTAAAATTAGGAAACTAAATTATGAGTTGGATTCTCACCCCTAAAATTAGGAAACTAAATTATGAGTTGGATTCTCACATAAAACTAATTTCCCATTTTTACAATTAATGAATAATACATGAGATTCTCAAGCATTAACGATTTTTCCAAATTGCATGACTAATACATGAGTTTCTCATACTCATTTCAAGCATTAATCATTTTTTACAATTTAAATAATTCATTCATGATTATTGTTAATTATTTCACATATTTTAATGATCTTCCATGGTATGAAAATAATAATTCTTTGTGTGGAGATCCTCATGGATCAAGAAGATTGCTTCACAGTCTGTTGACCATACAAAATTCACTCCTTTCTTTGTAGGGAAGTGAGATTGGATGACCAACTCAATAAACCACATGTAATATCCATCTAGTCCCATAGGATCTCACCCTCAGATACATTTTGAGGTGTAGACCAATTCATGATTCCTTTGATCTTCTCAATATCCACTGGCACTCCTTATTTCATTATTATATGACCCAAGTAATGGATCTCTTCTAGAAGAAGTCACATTCTTTGTACTTAACATACAATTAGTGTTCTCTCAACATTCTAATACTAGCCCCGAGATGTTTCAATATGCTCTTCCTCGGGCCTTGAATATATTAGGATGTCATTAATAAAGACCAACACAAACTTGTCTAGGTAATTCTGATGAGAATGTTGTTCATTAGGCACATAAACAAGGTTGGTGCATTGGTGTTTCCTCCTGGGGCATCACCAAAAACTCATAGGGGCCACAAATGTTTCCTAAAGGCAATATCATAGATGTCGTCATCCTTGATCTAGACCTGATGGTACCCATATCTCAAGTATATATTAGAGAACACTATGGCCCCTCTTAGTTAATCAAAAGATCATCAATTATGGGTAGTGGGTACTTATTCTTGATGGTCATTTTATTTAATTGTTTTTAGTCAATACATAGCCTAAAGGTAACATCTTTCTTCTTCACAAAAAATGATCATACTCCCCATAGGGACACAATAAGTATGACATACCCTTTGTCTAGCATTTCCTTCAACCACATTTTCAACTCCACCAATTTAGATGGGCTCATTCTATAAGGCACCTTAGATGCAGGTGTTGATCCCAACATAAGCTCTATGGACAAGTCGATATCCATTTTGGGAGGAAGTCTTCATATTTATATTGGAAATATGTCTCTTTACTCATGCAACATAGGATGGTCTTCAATTTTCTATTGAGTTTAATACATGAATGGCATACAGTGGGGATCCTTTCCTGTATTTCTTCTTCGGTTGTACTGTTTAAATATGTCTTATAGACACAAGTTTCTGTATGACCTGTGACAAACTTTTAAATTACTTCCTAATTAATTTAGTAAGCAACTGAAGAGTTGTGCATTTAATTATCAGTTTGAGGTCGTATTGGTCTTACTAACTATCGTGCATCATATATGAAAGTATAGTGTTGTAATTTCCAATGAGTTGTAGTACTTTTGAATAAATATCACAAGGAAAGATACCAAAATGATTTATCAAGTCACCAAATTAAACTATGATAAATCCACACTTGCATAAATGAAATCACATGTTGTAGGAAAGTAAATGGCACTCTTGCAAGAAAGTAAATCACACTTGTGGAAAAGTAAATCACTTTTGTAGGAAAGTAAATCACACTTGTGGAAAAGTAAATCACTCTTGCAGAAAAGTAAATTACGCTTGTGGAAAGTAAATCACTCTTGCAGGGAAGTAAATCACACTTGCAGAAAAATAAATTACTCTTGCACGAAAGTAAAGGTGACTTGTCCAAGTATTAAAGTGATCTTGATTATGATGATATCTATGTTATGGCTCATGTACCTCAAATTATAAGAATCAAACCACACTATGATTGTAAACAAGTAAAACAAGTTATCTCAATTTCACAACCACACAATTGTTAATTAGCAAGCTAGATGCAGAGTTGCAACAATGAGAGTTACATCGGCCAAAGTTGTAGCAAGAGTGCAACACCAAGAATCCCAACAACACGAGTTACAACAACTAGAATCACAACAAGGCAATACTAATGCTACAACAAATTTGAAGAGAGGAATTACATGAAATAATTGAAAATGAATAGAAGATGTTACAACTACACTTCAAGCAATCAACATACAAGGTTCATAAATGTCATCATAAAGTGGCGGTGAAAAATTTACAACAACAAGAAAACATAAGAGTTATAATGCATTGTTTTATAAAGGAATTGATGGAAATAAATAAGAAAGAGAAACTATAGCTACTTGATTATCAATAAAAAATCACTACCCTGCAATGTTAATGTTAACGATCAAAAGCTACAACAATGGAGAACAACGAGATGTTAATGAAGGAATTGTTTCAAATAAATAAGAATATAGAAATGGAACTATACCTACTTCTACAAATTGTAAAAGATACAAACAATATCAAGCTAAGGAGGGGCCCTACCTCCTTAGATGAGATACTGGTCTAAGAATGCAGTAAATGGTCAACACACCATCGATTGAACAAGAATGAAACATAAATTTTATTAAATGAAAAATATGGCTCAATACAACTCTGTTTTACAAACTATATGTTGTTCTTCCTCTATCCCTTAGCCAGCAAGATCAAGTGTATTTATACAAAATTTATTCTCCCTAAACGATCTAAGAAAATCGATGGACAACCATGAGAATTGGGTTGTCTCATCTGGTTATATTGTAGTTTCCAAAGGAGGGAAAAAATTTGGTGTGTGTTGACTAAATTGGCCACAATAAGTGGTGGTTGAGTTGTGCATTCCATTCTGGAACCCCAATTTCCCTTGTCGTATTCCTGGGCGGTTTTTGGTTGACTGGTCGTTTCTTGGTGACAATTGTGAGATTGACCAGTGAGCTATTTACGGAGTTGCAATAATGTTCTAGTGAGAGTTGCAAAATCGCAAGTTACAACACTATGAGTTGTAGAAAAAACCAAAGCTGCATCACTGAGAGTTGCATCAACGACCAGAGTTGTAATAGCTACACTTGATCAGAAATTGCAGCTCTTGTGTTGGGAAGGTTCCTACGTAGCTTGTTCCTGTAAAACATTGTTAGCATGAAAATAAATAATGTCTTGAAAAATGCATATGAATAAGTATTGAAAATGACATGTTGTGTGAGTGTTTGTACCATAACCAAAAATGCATCATTGTGGATGGAAAGTGTAATGAATATGGAAGTGGAAATGGGAAAAAGGTGAGGAAAAAGTATTGGATAGGTGCTAAAAAGAAGTCAACTTGAGCACATGTAATCTCCCCCTAGATGAAATAATTACATGTCCTCATGCAACCAAACAATCATTGTGATTCTGAGAGGGAGAGGCTATGATGGAGGCAGTTGATGCCATCATGTCTATGCCATGCATCAAGAGTGGAAGCTTCTTCCTCATCCTGATAACCTTCCAAAATTATAACCAGTTCTTAACCTAAAGTTTCCCCTATCGGTTCTTCTGTAGCAAGAGGGACATTTTCTTGTGCTTCCATTGTTTGATTGTATTTTGTTTACTCTGCCTGTCCTATTGCATCAACAAAGTGATTGGCATGATGCACTAGAGTGAATGGCATCTATTGGTTCTTCTGTATCAATAGGGCAATTGGCCTCTGTTGGTTATTGTGTATCAACAATACAATGGCCCTATGTTGGTTCGTGTGTGGAAGAAAATAAATTGCCATATGTGGTAGTGGGGTTGGTATCATTTGTTGGCTCAGTGGAAGTGGGGTGGGTATCCTTTTTTGGCTCGGTGGAAGTGGGGTGGGTATCCTTTGTTGGATTAGTGGGGTGGTTTTCTTCTACTAGTTGAACAATGAGGGTTTCTTCTGTTGGTGCAGTAGGATGACTACCCTCTGGAACGACAGGGTGGGCATGTTCTCTTAATTCGGTAGGGAGAGTTCCTTCTACCACTGTAGTAATTTTGTTGGACTCTAAGTCAACAAGGTGGATGTACACTACTGGTGCAGGAGGGATATCCTCCTCTATTGTTTCATAATTTGTGGGTTGTACTATTTGGACAAGGTATTTTTCCCTACTTATCTTCATTTTCCTAAGCTTATCCCCTAGAAATTTAAGAGAGGTCTGAAGCCTCCTGTTTTTCTTTTCAAGAACCCATTGCTTCCTTAAAACTGATGAATACAAAGGTGTGAGTGAGGGGTGACTTACTTTTTTTGATTTTGTGTTTTTTTTGCTGGCTCTAGGGAAGCAATGAAATGGATGGATTCGGGAGTTACATTTTCCTAATCGTCGTTGTAAGCCTCCTAAATCGCAGGAAGGCCTTCCCCTAAAGTTTTCCTTGTTGGTTCTTCTGTACTAGAAATTTTCTCTACCCATAGTTCTTTGTTTTGTCTAGGCTCAATTGAGTCTTTTTCATGCCTCGTCATGTCTTGTACTTCAATTGTTTCTTTGACCTATTTTGCCCCTGATAGTTCTTGTGTAACAACACGAGTTTTTCTTTTTCGAGTGGAGACACAACTTCCTGCTCTTTTCGCCTCTCTAGTCATCGGGTATGTTTCCCTTTTTCTTGTCCTTGAAAACCTTTTGTTTGAATATTTTCTTCCTGTGACCTCTATGTCATTGTCGTGGGAGCCTTCCTCTTCCAGAGGAATTTTGATAGAACCCTCGGGGGTTTCTTTATCATTGGATACAATTCCAGGAGTTGCATCTTTTTCGACCTCTAGAATTGCACTCATTACAATGTCTAGAGATGCATCAACCATGGCCTGAAGATTTGTAGCAACTTCAACTTTTGGATTTGCAACATAGTTGTCCCGTGGTGGAGTTGTGGTGGTTGTTTCTCTTATGGGTGGTGTTACAATGTTGATTGATGCTCTTTCCACCTCATTCCATGACCTTCCCTGCCTTTGTAGTTCTTGTTTGAACAAGATTTTGATTAGACCATGGTATGTGAGGGATTCTCAAGGGAAGATGGCCTTTTATGCCTACTTGGCCATGTTTTGCAGTGTTCTCCAAAGGAAAAACGAAAAATTGACCAACTTGTCATGTTGTAGATGATATAGTAACCAAATGTGTTGTAGTTAGTTGGCTCCATAGAATCTCTCGCAGGTAATGTATCATTGCACGATGATGTCAAAATCTTTCTATGAACTTGGAAATTAAGTCCCATCAAACCATGTTCCTTTTTTTACCAGTGTTTCCCTTAGTTTGAGGAATTATTCAAGAATTTCAGGCTTGGGTCTCTAATGACAATACCATCATTTCCCATTTGAGGAAGCCTAGTCACTTTTGCAATTATATCCTATGTTACCTACACAACTACCCTAGCTACCTTTATTCTAATTTCCTTGAAATTAATGGCTAATTCTAGCGCCACATCATCATTATATCTGCATAGTCTAGTTAGGTATTCCATACAACCTCCCTACTGGAAAATTTCGCCAATGTTCTCATATGCTTCCAGCAAGAGGGTTTTTGTGGGATCTCAACAGTTTAGCGAGCCTCTAATTTTCCTGCTCAAAATTTGAATGACTATGGTTGCAACTCAATATGAACGTTCATAAGGTGGTGATTTTGAAGAATGAATGATAATGGCGATGGGAAGGGGTAGTTATGTTACGATTTGGGTAATTATTATTGTGTGACAACGTTTTAGTGGTGTGATTAGATTGTACTTATTCCAATTCAATGCTTCCTCATAACATCATTCATGGGACATACATTTTGAGATTATTGTGTCTTTTTGTGATTGTGCATACCTTTAGTGAGCTATCGTGTCGCATCAACACACATAATTGCAGCATCAGTGCGATTGCGTTGCAACAATGTGTAGCAGTGTTCAGAGTTGCAGTGATAGATAGAGTAGCAGGAGCATGTTAGAATTACAACAAGGATTAGATTTGAAACAATACAAGGACTTACAACATCAGGAAAATTTGTATTAGTATCCAAAGTTGCAGCAAGGTGCGGGGTTAAAACAATACGAGGAATTAAAACAATGTGCAGAGTTGTAGCAGCAATGTGTGGGTTAGGACTGTGTCTTAACATGGTAGTGGAATGATGGTGGTGATATGTAGAGTTGCGATAAAAGGGGTTATAGCAACAAGAGTTGTAGTGGCAGGAGTCGCAAAAATGGGAGTGGGAGAAGAAGGAGTTGCAGCAATAGGATTTGCAGCGAGAGGAGTTGCAACAAGAATATTTGAAACAACAGGAGTTGCAACAACGGGAGTTGCGGCAACGAAAGTTGCGGCAACATGATTTGTGACAACATGGGTTGTGGAAATAAGAGTTGCAACAACATTCTTCTCCCTTGCATATCTTGAAAAAACTTTATTAGAAATTGATCAAAAGGATCCCGACATAACCATCATGAAACCATGAAGTGACCTTATTCTTCTTTTTGTTAACATGTCATGCATCAATATAAGATGATTTTCGTAAAATATCCCCCCAGGAATTCCCCTAAGGGTTTTCATACATGGTTTTTTTTTAACAGGAATGAATCATTTGGCAAGGGTTCCCCTTTGTTTTTCAATCTCTAAATCGTTGTCAGGCAATCCACTAGTGATTTTGTTCAAAAAGGCTTCCTTGGATAGTGGTTTATGATATAATCAAAGTTTGTGTCCATTTTCCATCATAATATTTCTCTCATTGTCAATGGTGAAAAGTTTGATGACTCTATTTTCATATATTGTATCAATATCATAAGCCTTGATCCATTGAGTGTGGGACTTGCCTCTGAAATATTTGAACCTAGAGTCAAATAATAAGGCCTAGTCTCCAACTTTGAATTTCTTCTTCTTAATGAACTTGTCATGCCACCAATCTTTCTGATGTTGTATTATTGTTGTGTGGTGTAGGGAAGTTTGACAAAGTTCATCTAGTTCATTGATCTAGAGGATTCTTTGCTTATGAGATTTAGTTACGTCCATTCCAAGTTGTATAGTTGTTATAAGTGTCTGGATATCTATTTCAATCAGTGATAGTACTCTCTTTCCATACATCAATTCATAGGGGTGCAATAAGTGGTAGTTCTCCATGTTATCCGATAGGCCCATAGAAATTCAGGTAGTCTGTCGGCTCAATCCTTGAGGTGTAGTCTAACAATGTTGGTAATGACAGCCTCAAGGACCTTGTTTGTCCCTTCTACATGTCCATTGGCCTGCACATGATATGGTGTAGTGACCCTGTGTTTGATATTGTATTTATCCATCAAGTCTATAATGAGTATTGAAGTGAATTGAGTTCCTCCATCAATAACCATTTCCTAAGGTATCCAACATATAGTGAATATTTCTTCATGAATAAATCCTGCTACTACTTGTTTTTTCGCGGCCTAGAGTGCCTTAGATTCCATCCATTTTGTGACATAATATGTGCATACTAGTTATGGTGGGAAGAAGGATTTATTTTCCCTACAAAGTCTAAGGTCCATTTATCAAAGGGTTCTAATACCAATTGTGGATGTAACTAACTCTCATATGATTTCACTAGTCTTCCCTTGTGTTGACCATTTTCACACCTTTTTACATATTCCTTGGCATCTTTGAAGATAGTGGGCCAATAGTACCCTTGGTAAAGTACCTTGTACCGAGTCCTCTTGTCTGCAAAGTGGCCTCCACATGGGATATCATGGCAGCCTTTCAATATCTCATGGATCTCATCTTCTCACACACATATTATGATAATGAGTTCCAATCCTGTGTGGAAGAGTCAGTCATTGATCCATGAGAATCTCCAACTTTTTTTGATGATCTTCTATTGCTCTTTTGGAAATAAATGGTGTGGGAGTATACCTACAACCAAGTAATTAGTGATATATGTGAACCAAGGAGAGTTAGTAGAAACCACAAATAGGGGTTCGTTAAGAAAATAATCTTCTACATGAGGCTCATTCTCATTAGATGTAAGTCTTGAAACAAAATCATCCAGTACAATATCCTTTCTTCGTTTATTGAAGATGGATATATCGTATTCCTATAATAACAATAACCACCTAGTTATCCTACCATTGGTGATAGGTTTATTCATTAAATATTTTATGGCAATATGGTCAGTGTGCAATATTATTGGATATCCTGTGATGTAATGCCAAAATTTATTAATTGCATGTATTAATGCAATAAACTATTTTTTTGTTACTGTATAATTTAGTTTTGCATGTTAGAGATTTTTGTTGATGTAGTAGATTGCATATAGATCCTCTCCTTATAGTTTTCCTAGAACAACTCCAATTGCAGTGTCTGATGCATCTGTGGAAATATGGAATGAGAGGGACCAATCAAGCCCTCTTAAAATAGGATCTTCAGATACTTTAAGTTTCAATTCTCCAAGTGCATGCTGGCATATTTCTGTCCACAAAAACTCAAAATATTTGTTAAGCAAGAAAAAAATTGGATGAACAATTCATGAAAACATTTCAATAAAGTGACGATAACCTGCATATCCTAAGAAACTTCGTACATGTTTTTGCAAACATGGAGTCAGGAAATTTAATATTACCTTGATTTTTTCTAGATCCACTTGGATGCCTTTAGTTGAGATGTAGTGTATTAATACAATGCCATTGGTTAACATCATTTCACATTTTTCATTGTTAGGGAAACATTTTATTATTTGCACCTTATCAATGTTTTCTCTAGATTTTCTAATGCCTCATCAAATTCATTGCTATATGTTGTGAATTCATTCATTTATATTCCCACACAATCATGAATTAAATCAGAGAATATACCAATTACAACTCTTTGAAAAGTGGCAAGGGTGTTACATAACTCGAATGGTAGAACATGATAGGAAAATTTCCCCCATGGACAGGTACACATTATTTTGTCTTGATCCTTAGACATGAACCAAATCTGGTTATACCCAATGAATCCATAGAGGAAAGAAAAGTAATTATTCCCTGCTAACGTATCCAGGGCCTGGTCAATGAATAGGAAAGGGAATTGGTCCTTGTGTGTTTCTTTGTTGATTTCTCTATAATCCACACAAATTATCCATTTTTCATTCTTTTTTAGTACCATGATGAGAGGGGAGACCAGTTGGCTTTCAAAAATTAGATAGTTAAAAATGGTTGTGAGCAGTTTTTGTAGCTCTTCCTTAACTATGTTTTTCAGTGTCGGATTCATCTGGAACTGGGGTTGACAGATGGGTATAGATACTTATTTAATGTATATGTGGTGTGTGCATAAGTTAGGATGGATCCCCTTCATATTAGAGTAGTCCCAGGCGAAGGAATCACGGTCATTTTGTAGTAATCTATCCAATATATCTTTTTGTTGTTTGGACAGTCCCTGGTTGATTTTTAAAGGTTTCCCGGGGCTTATTTCTATAGTTTTTGTAAGTGACCTTTGATATTTTTTGGGTGAGTATTCATGTTCTATAGGTGATATACTTGTTGAGGCAAGATAAACCTATGTTTCTGAATGCATAACATGCTCAAGAACATGTGAGTTGGTTGTGGAAGAAGAAGAGGCTATGGAATCATTGATTTCATCATCCTTTGTTTTCTCTCTGATGGTTAAGTATTGATCTATAGAGAGGAATTGATGAGCTTCCACTTCTTCATCGCTATCTTCTCCATTATTCCATAGTGGTGTTTCAAAATCTATGTTGGGTTTGGTCGAAGGATATAGGGTAAATTTATTTTTAGAGGTCTTGTAGGAAATGCTCATGTTACCCGACCTACAATCAATGTAAGCATCAGTCGTTGCCAACCAAGGCCTTTCGAGGATTAAAGGATACCCCCCGAGAGAATTTTTGGGTTGTAGGATCATAAATTCAGTGGGATATTCCCACAAATATATGAATATCACTACATATTCTAAGATACCATCTGGTTTGATAGTTTATCTATCAACAAGTTGGAGTATAGTGGGGATTTCCCTAAGGCCAGTGAGTCCTAAGGCTTCCATGGTTTCTCGCGTCATGACATCAATGGAAGCACTGGGGTCAATTAATGTATTACTAATGAGTGTGTTATTAATATACACATTAAATATCATGATCCCAAGGTCACAGTATTTGGTCACGATAACACCTCCCATCATTACGTATGACAATTTACCCATAACATGGATAGTTTGAGGATCCTTCCTTTTTCTACCTTGAACAAAGTTTTTGTACCTCTTTTGAATAAATGGGAACATCCTTGATGGCTTGGAACGACGGTATTTTGACACACACATTATTTAGTTCCCCTAAGAAGTCGAACTCAGGCCGAGTAAGAGGTTTCTCGAGGTTTAATATTTATGGATAGGGTGGTTTTAGAAGTTCAGGGTGGGCATTATCAACTTTCAAAGGTTCATGAGAATTTTTTTGTTCTAATTCTTCATTCTAAACTTCATCATTCAAATCTTCAGTACAAATACGAGGTTGGTCCTTAGTTAGTGTCTTCCCAAATAAAAGGTGGATATCATTGCAATCTACGGAAGAGATGGAATAGATAGGGTAGGCAGCAAGTCAGACAACTTGTGCTAGTTGACTTGGCCTTTCATTATTAGGGTTATGGATAGGTTGTGCATGTAGTTTTGGTTGAGGAGGGGATGATGTGGATTCCTGAATCTAGGGAGGGGGAAGGAGTTGGATGGTTGGTTGTGTCATGGATTGTTGAGGGCCTCCTAAAGTGGGATTTCTCCACCCCTATTTCCATAACTAGTTTGGAGGAGGAGGAGCCACCATTGTTGTGTTGGCATACCCCATGGTTGAGAATAATATTGCATGGAAGGGTTAGTCCAATATGAATTAAAATACTAAGATTGGTCTTCAATCATACCTTGAGGTATGGGTTTCCATGGTCACTTCTAAGAGCCAAAGAATAACTTCTCTGGTTCCCCATATTTTTGATAGATATCTTTCATTCTTGGTAAGGATGGATAGTTTTAAGTAGCATGGTCCTCACTACATATTCCAAAAACCACAATTTGATCCAATGGACATTCTTTCTGTGGGTGCTTCATCTTGCACTTTAGACAAAAGATTACCAAAGCTTGTTCTATCTCTTCTTTCTTCTTCTTCTTCATTTGCAGTGTATCCAATTGGGAGCTCAAGGATCTAAGTATATCAATCTTGAAGTTCTATAAAATGTTTCTAATATCTACTCTTGTGACTCCACTTTGAGCAGTTTTTCCATTTTTATTTAATATATCTATTGGTCATGTGCCTGTTTTTGAAGTACCCTTGGGATATTTGTGACAAAGTTCCAAGATAATGCCATATTCTAACTGACAAACATCTCCTCCACCCATCAGGTTGAGGAGTTCAATTCAATCATCTCAGATTCCTCTCAAGAATAAGATATGTCATGTCCCAGGAGCCAAATATCCTTGCCTTGCCCTTTGCAAATTATAGTTGAATAGTTCAAAGTAATCCTCAATGATTTCATCTTAATCTTGTGTCATACTAAAGACTTCCCCCCTCCTTTATTTATCCTTACAATAATATTGGTATTTTTATAGGAATTTCTTCGTCATCTAGTCCCATGTGTGAATGTTGTCCTTTCCAAGGCCCATGAACCAACGTAGTGCAACATTCTTGAGTGTGGTAGGGAAAAGATTCAATTTCTAGGCATCCAACACATAATCATAACTTCTATAAATTACGTTGAATTCAAAGAGGAAGGTGTCAGGATCTTATTTTGATATACCATGAAAATTCGACAAGGTTGAATGAGGAATATTATTCATTTTGGTCTCTTCATTTGATCCTCTAATTGGAAATATGAAAGCATAAGTTTCCTCCTTGAAAACTTCATGTGCAATTTCTCTCATATGGTTTTCTTTTGTCTCTAAAGGTGCTTTAGGAAATATGAATTCCCTGGAGTGGTATTGTTCAATGATCAAATCTTATGAAAGTGCAACCTCTGTGTGCATCGACCCTTGTACAATCTCATATTCTTGAGTGAAGGTTTTTGGCCTCCATTTGGAAATGGAAATAATTGTAGGTGATAGATATGATGGTTGATTGTGCTCCTTTCCCTCTTGGGATATACCTGCACTACTATCTTTTCGATAATTTTTGGATGAACTAATGAATCTACCTTATTGATATCTAACTCTTTGCATAGAAAATACTAGAAAGACATTTTACGAACTACTAAGAATAAATCATATCACTCAATCTACTGAAATGAAAATCCACACAATAGAAAAAAAAACAACTACACTTTTGACATATCCCTAGCAATGACGCCAAAAAATGACGTACTTTTCAATTACTTCCTAATTAAGTTAGTAAGAAACTAAAGAGTTGTGCATTTAATTATCAATTTGATGTCATATTGGACTTACGAACTGTCATGCATCATATATGCAAGTATAATGATGTAATTTCCAATGAGTTGTAGTACTTTTGAATAAATATCACAATGAAAGATACCAAAAAGATTTAACAAGTCACCAAATTAAACTATCCTAAGTCCACACTTGTAGAAATGAAATCACACGTTGCAGGAAAGTAAATGGCACTCTTGCAAGAAAGTAAATCAAATTTGTGAAAAGGTAAATCACTCTTTGCAGGAAAGTTATTCACAATTGTGGAAAAGTAAATCACTCTTTCAGGAAATTAAATCACACTTGCGGAAAATTAAATCACTCTTGCGGGAAAGTAAATCACACTTGTGGAAAAGTAAATTTCTCTTGCAAGAAAGTAAATGTGACTTGTCCAAGTATTAAAGTGATCTTGATTATCATGATAGCTATGTTATGGAAATAAATAAGAAGATAGAAATGGAACTATAACTACTTCTACAAACTGTAAAAGATACAAATAGTGTTGAGCTAAGGAGGGGTCCCTGTGTTACACATTATTTTGGTCACCTCAGTGATCACCTCACAACATGTGTTAATGTTCCCTAAAAATATAAAAATAATATTTTCTCCATGGGAAAAGTGATTTGCTTTCCTCTTTCAAAAATCATGTCAAAGAAGGTCGTTGCACCATACTATATGCATGGGGTGTGAAGATGCATGATCATCGCACTCTTCTCTAAACCTGGACTGCAACATCGTCGCATGCTGCTTCTGCATAGAGTGCGACGATGCTTAAAGAATAGGAAAAGTCAAATTTCATGAATGTTCTAGAAGGGAATCTTCTAGAAGATGGGGTGGCCTCCGATCAATTTGGATCTTACTCTCTTCTCTGATTTGGTGGGATCATCCTAATCTCCTCATCCATCTCTCTTTCACACTATATAAAGAGGGATATCTCATGGAAAAGGCTAAGGTTGAATAGGCTAAAATTTGTATGGAGAGTTCTACATCAGATTATGCTTGAGAGCTTTGCTTTAGTTCTTCAAGACAGATTGTGGATCTTCTTCATTCATGGCATTGGAGCAAAGGAGTGTGTTGAAGCAAAGAGCCATTGAAAGGGGACCTTACAACATCAAGGCATGGGTTGTATTC